>CM033477.1:131382871-131545371 GCA_019447015.1 Hymenochirus boettgeri
CATTTTAAAAATCGCAATCACATGCGTTTTTCAATATTTCATGAAAAAACCACATACGCAACGAAATTGCATGTGATTCCGTTTGTGTTGCAGTGTGGCCGTGCACTTATTGTAGATTTTCTTGGTGCACTGACTAAGGGGGCCATCATGCAGCCAGTCATGTTTCTCCAGACATTGAGTAGGTGGGTCTTCGGAGATGGCCAGGGTAATTAGTTTTGTTGTGTGTCTGCAACTCCCCAAGGTGTGAGAGCGCGGCATGGAAGCAAAATACATCTAGTATTATAATAAATATTATTATTAGTACTTCCTAATCCTCCTCTTTGTCTTTTCCCTCAGACTATTTTTCATCATGAGTGAACATCCTGGTTATATAATTGGGGTTTGTAGTTAGGGGGGTCTTTATTAAACGTCCCGAGTTGGTCCAGGGATTTATCCAAATGCCATATGGTGTCAGGAAGGGTTTCTCCCCCCCCTGTTATGGAGACAATTGACTTTTGCTTCACATGGGTTTTGTTTCCCTTCCTCTGGATCATCCCTGGGATAGGGGTAGATTTTGGGGGTTAGGTTGTAAGGATTTGGGTGTTTTAAAGGGGAACAAAAGTCTAAAATTAACAGCTTGGAGGAAAGTATCCAACTA
Source organism: Hymenochirus boettgeri (assembly GCA_019447015.1). NCBI lineage: Eukaryota > Metazoa > Chordata > Amphibia > Anura > Pipidae > Hymenochirus > Hymenochirus boettgeri. Next base: position 131,383,509 of record CM033477.1, read on the forward strand.
CCTGCTGTATTGTCCTCACCATGGGTACAGCCGAATGGATGGGCAGTAGATTTTTACTAGTTTTAACTAGAAAGGAAAAGTTTAAGTGTAAATTTTTGAAAGGGGGTGTGTACCTGTATCTGTGTGGGGTCAGGGATATGTTTTGTGTTTGTGACAATAAAAGAGAAATGTCTTTCCTAAGGCCCTGCAGATGTTTAAACACTACAACTCTCAGTATGTACCAACAGCAGATGTATATCCGGAGAACCACAGGATGGACATCCTTGCTATAGAACTATATGACATACTTCTAAATACATAAACCCCACATTGTGCTTTGTATTTGTTTTATTATCGTGCTTTTATTTTAAACATTTTAGTGCTTTTATTTTGTAATTGTGTGTGTGTCTCTTGTCAGAGAGACACAGTGTGTAGTTAGTATAGCATTGGACCCAGGTGCATTTCATACAGAAGGTCACAGTTGGGTTTTCATTTGATCACATGCCACAGATCCCCCCAGAATGTTCATGTTTGGACCCATTGTAGTTAACAAAGCCAATAACCCGGTATGGCTTACAGGGATTCCCTAGCTATAAGATAGCACACAAAATATGGTAGACAATCTTTGTCCCACATGTCTGTACCGAATTTTGTGTCTCTAGCTGGAAAACTGTGTGAGGAGTCCGAATAAAGGGAAGAATAAAATAGAAGAAGTTGATCAGGGTTTTGATTTTTTAGCCTTTATTGGCTGTGCAAAGTAGGCAATATTTTGGCTTTATCCCATATCACACAGCCCATAAAGGGCGCAATGTTGCTTATTTTGCACAGCCCATAAAGACTACAAAGTATAAACTCTTGGGAGCACTGGCATTATTTATAGCTACGTACAGTCTTAGCCTGTTCACAGGAAACAGTAAAATGTTTGTTTTGAAATTCTGAAATATTTAAGTTTGATCTCCAACTTTAAATAGCAAGCTATGACCTTGGGTTTTTCCAGCAATAGTCAGTATCTCAGGTTTGCGGCTTTTAAAATCTAACTTCTTTGATGGGAGCTTTATCCTAATAATACATATTCGCTACAATTAGTAACTATTTTCCCGCTGTCAGAAGGAAATGTATTTTTCTCCACACGTATCAATGAAAAGGGAGCCACGATGTCTGGCCCAATACAGACAATAGTGTGTGAGCAGTGAAATAAACTATATTATTATTTAAATGATTCTTATTTCACTGTGTGATGTACTATTATATTTCTGTTGTGCATAAAATATAACCATGTACAGTCATTCACACGGTTTAGTGAGTCATGTGACACAGATGACATAACAGGGGCGTAACAGCTAGCGATGATTCGATTGGGTGCAAATTGGATTTTCAGAACGGTAGGTTCCGATTTTCAGAACGGTAGGTTCCGTTCAGCCTCCCCTCTGACAACCACTGTGGATAGATCCGGGATTATTATTGTTTATCCCTATTATAATTTTTGTTGAAGGCCCGGTAACATCAATATGTTGTTTTATTGCTGAACAACCCGGTATTGCAGTGCACAATAACACAGGGAAAATATCATATTTTATAGCGATCGCCATCATAGCCGTATGACCCACAAGCCAGTTTAATGTTATCTAGAAGGTTTGTAGCAGTTCAAAGAAAAGTCAAAAATGATTGGTCCCCACAAATAAAATACAACCAATAAAAATACAGAAAGTGTGTCAGTGACGTATAACAACGGGCACTCAGGCTGTCCAATAATGACATTAAAGAGAGGTGTGGTGGGTAAAAAAGACCCTTTATTTACCACAAATTAATACTTGGCTGTGCATTTAAAGGGAAGGTCCAAAACCTTTAATTAAATCCTAAGGAAAATGCTTACAAGATTAACCATGGACCCTAAAGGTTCGTACACACCTGAAGATATGTACCCTCGGGGGGTCGGTCAGGGCTCGGGGGTCTGGTACATATCTTCAGGTGTGTACAAACCTTAAGGCTGAGGCCACACTATATCACATAGTAGCGGACTGGAAACACGCACACCAGCGCACACTTTAATGTGTGCACGTTTCCATGCACTGTGAATGCGCAATGTTGCGCAATTGGAGCGTGTACGATTGTGCAAAAAAATTCCGATCACATGTGCTCCGATTAGCGGATCGGGAGCACACCTTGTGTGGCCAGACCAGTAGGCCAACACTAGCATGCGCTTTTTAATGGTTTGGATTGCGGTCAGATTGGCGTTAAAACGTTCTAGCCCTAAAACAGGAGTTGGGACATTATTTTTGCAATGTGCAACTTTTTCTAAATTCTAAAAGGGTATTTAGAGGTCATTATGCCATTGGTGCTGCTTCTGTTAAATTGCTTGGGGTCAACAATACTGACTCTGTATGCACCTCGGAAGGATTTAACACATAATCACATACCTGTAACAATAAGGGAAGGTAGTTCCCCAAGGTTTGTATCTCTGCACCTGAACAAACTCTCTGACAGCTAAGTTCATTGTGTTGTTTTAACACTAATTGCTCTTCTCATACACTCGATTTCATATCACATTTCATACATAGGAAAACTTTAGATTCCTTCCACATAGAAATTTACAGTGGGGCATATTTAGTAGACATCAAGTTTTTGTAAAAAAGCAATTTATAAACTGACATATTTTCGCCACATTTGCACCATGTGAAAAAGCCACAAAACAACACACCCCTAGCTTTAAAAGGACTCCAGGATCATGCAGTCTATACAGAATTACAGCAGAATAAAGGTTGATTTGTCCTGCTAGCAATGTGATCTTTAACATCACCAGCACCACTAGTCTGCCCCTCTGTCTGTCTCAGGTTGGAGCATGCCCACTGCTGGAACAGACGTCATCAGCTGCACCATAAGCCCCTGAACTTCTTATAGTTTTTAAAGCTAGTCACAAGCTTAAAAAGGAAAAATAAAAATTTCCCTGAGCCAGGTAGAGAAAAGGACAGAGAATGGTTGCCAGTCTGTAACTAACTTCAGAAAAAATATATATTTTTTTTACAAAGCACACCATGTGCCTGTCACAGACTCAAACAGAGAGGACAGGCAAGGAAGTGCAACTTTACAAAGACTGTAACTTAAGATCCAGAGAGGCTAGAGACATCAACCTTGTTTGAAAGGTATTAGAGAGTTCTTGTGTGAGAGGACACTTGTATTGAGACCTTGCAGTAGTTACCCTTTAAATTGTTGTGTGCCAACCACCACAAATCTTGTTTTGTAGTCCTTAGCCTCAAGGTCAGTGTGACTTTACGATGGTGGCTTAGTGATTGTGGTTCCTGGTAAACTCTCTCAATAGCGCTTAAGATCCCCATCATTCCAAACTTTCCTTGGCATTAAAGGGCATGTCCACCCCCAAAACTATAATTTAACCCACTACTGGCCCCCCTTACCTTACATCCCTGCTCCAAAGGGTTCTCCTATAATGTCCTTCCAAAGTCCAGAAAACTGACCACCAGGAGCCTGGCAGAGTCCATATAGGACTCTGCCTCCTGTCTCTCCTCCGGGAGAAAAATGACATGCGCATTGCAGCCCTCCCCCCCCCCCCCCCTCCTTCCTTCTCCCTCCCATTTCTCTCTCCCTCCCCCTAGCTCCAAACCCCTTTTCTGTAGTGTAGGGCTCCCTATCCCAACCCCAACCGCTATAGTTATTTGCAGAAAAACTCTTCCGATCTCTAGCTACATTGCCTCTTTCCCCCGATGTTCAGTACAGCCGTTTCATGCAAGCAGAGGGCCGGGACTGAACATCGGAGGAGAGAGGCAATGTAATTAATGATTGGGGGAGTTTTGGGGTTGGGGGAGGGAGCCCTACATTACTGCAAAAAGTATATAAACGCGATCGAAGTGCGCTGGTTTCTCTCCTGTCTCCTGATCGTTTCATTGAAGAACTGGAGGTAAGGTACCGTATTGCTCCTTTGCCTCCCGTTCTTCAATTAAACTGAATTAAGTCAAGTTATGAGTGGAGATTCCCTTTTAAATTACTACTGAAAAGGAAATTATTGGTTTATGGAAAAATGAATAATGAAAACATAATCTTACATGATATCTGGCTATGGCAGAGGAGCCCTTAACAAAGCCAACATTGCATGGCTCGATTACAGCATGAAGGTAACACTCAGTGATTCAGGTCCTCACCCAAGGTACCTGTAACTACGTGAGGGTTGTATGGAAGGGTATAATTGCTCTTTCTGTCTTAAAGACCTACTGATTAATATACTGATCAGTAGAGATATGGAGCCAGCTTAACCTTGTGTACCAGGCTAAAGAACTGGTTGATATTTTTATCTTTATTTGGGGGTTTTCTGTCTGTGACTGGAAATTCTAAAATAAATTACAATTCTTTATCCCTGAGAGGCTAGAAATTGCTCCAAGGATGCATCTATTTATTTCTGTAGGCGGATGAAAAGTTCAAGGTAGTCGAACCATCATGTGCTTTGTGATAATGAGAATCAGAACTTTACCACATCTCAAGGAAAAGAACAGGCTATCCTGGTTCTCCTGCCTATCACTAAATGTTCTTACGAGATTTGGATTCCAAGATCAACTCGTCTGCAGAAGAACAAAATATGAAAGGGCTGGATCCCACTATCATTCACGGCAGCGCATTCAGGATTTTTGCTGTGCTGGATTTGCAATGCGCTCTGCGAGATGACTTTGCCTCATCTTAATCTATAATTGAATACATATAAGTAGCACTTACTCTGATTTGTGTGTGTTGCTGCATACCTTCAATCCAGCACACATTTTGTTTAGGAGCAGTATCCCCCCTCCCTCTTTTAACCACTCCCACTTCTATCCAACCTGACTTTTTCCCACAAACCAACTGTCAAGCCTGCACACAGCATACAGCATTCCAACTGTCAAAACTCTGTCACCATTCCAGCTACAGTAAAACTACTCACAGAAGAACAGTTTTTGAGAGCAAGGAACTTGATTGACAGCTGAAATATAAGAAGTTTTAGATTGGATATATAATAGGGGGCAGATCAACAAAAAAAATCATACAGTGGTATTTGGGAAGAATTATAGTTTCCAGTTATGGTCAATTAAAAATAACCTATTTTTCGGTATAGATGCCCTTTAAGTTTTTAAGTGGTCCTAAAATGGATTAAGTCTGGTATAGAGAGGCCAATATTTTGCCTAATTGTCTGTGAATCCAAATTAAATTTACCAGCCAACTAATCCTACTAGACAATATTTCCCATTGTTATTTATTAGTAATTGATTTTAAAAAGGTGAATCTTCGTCTAGCTTTCTGTATTCCCCTGGTGGCAGAATACAGAACTACATCAATATATACTGTACATTGATCAGGACATGGCCCCATGCTAACAGGTAAAGGCTCTACTGTATGTCAATTTCTTGCTATGGAAACAGAAAACAAGGAAAAAGATATTTTATTTTTCAAGGAATTAAGCATGGTTAATTCTGTATAATCTACCTCTGTAATCCCTATAGGACAAACAGTACGATAATATCCATATCCTCTGCATGCTACTACGTCATCCCCAAGATGCCCAATATTGCAGATTACGCACCTTCCTCGTTCCTTTGTCGTGTCTCTCTCCTTTGTCGTGTGTGAGGTGAAAAGGGGTGGATTATAAGGAATAATGTACTGCTTACTGCAGCCTTGTGCTTTTATAGGATCACAGAATCCCTTGGTGACTTAAAGGAGAACTAAATCCATTTTTTTATACTCCAGAATCTGATAACAACCCCCCTAAAAACACCAATAAGCTATATAATATGACTTCAGTAAATTGTATTAAAATAAATGTAAGCCTGTTAAGAACTGAATTAAGTATCTGTGTGTATGTGCAGTGTCAGACCACACCTCCTGACCTCAGTCACATGCTTCCTTGCTTTATCTGTCCTGTAAAAGGATTGGCTAGAGATTATTAATGGGTGTGACCAACTGTAACAAGTTTGGGCCATAGCTAAGGACTGAGCATGGGCAGAACATAATGGTCGTTGACCAGACTGTGTGACATTAGAATGCTGTGATGTTCAGCAAAAACCATATATTATTTAGGTAAATTTCCCAGCACCCATATCAAAATGAGAGGTAAGACACTGATTACTGGCTTTATATCAAGGTGTTCTGCCTTCTGGATCAGTGTTGTTCTGTGGCTTTAGTTGTCCTTTAAAATATCCTTAGAATTTATATTAGGTGGTGCACTATTCACTATTATTTACATTATTCAAGGAGAACAATTCTGACAACCTTCGGTGTATCGAGAAATAGCGATACTATTCCTTTATGTATATATAATTTTATTTATACGTATGTAGTGCTGTACATTATAAAATACAGAGTATGCAAACAAGGGGATGAGTAATAAATATGTCCCAGTGTTAGAACAGTAGACGGATGGAGTAATTGAAATGCTGAGTGGGCCAATGGATGTTTTCCGGTGGGCCCTTGGTCTTATATTTCCTGGTGGGCCCCAAGTACGTGACCCCCCAGTACGCTACTCCTCTCTACAGACAATATGGGTCTGCCACCTTGCAACTGCATGATGGGAAAGAAGGGCACCACATGCTCTGATGTACCTAGGAGTGATGTTTGAGGTACAGGTCATTTCATCTTACTTTGGACCTTTGCATCTTTTATTACTGCAAGAAGAGGGGGGAAAGGGGATTGATTGTTTTTGCCATAGTTATCCTTTTAAAAAAAGCAAAAAACAATATTGAGGAGATGTATCCAGGTAAATATATCTGCACACAGTCTGTGTAACTGCAGTCATAGCCCAAAGACCTGTACGTGTCATGTAATCAGCACCCAGGCTCAATATAGATTCTGTCTCTGCCAATGACCCTCACTTTGTATAGAAGTAATTCAGGGACATAATAAGTAAGAAAACAAGTTCAATGAGCTAGAACTTTCATCCTTGGATTTTCACCACTGTTCTTTTAAATTGGTATAATAAATATACTGTTTGGTATGAAAGGTATGAGTTACCGTAAAGGAGACTCCAATCGTATGGGGCAATATTGGATTATGTTATACTGTTCCAATAACTGAACTTTAATAACAATGCTTAGATGTATGGAGCTACTTGCACAATAAGCCCAATGCCTGTATGTCATTTCTATGTGTACATTAGCAGGCTCGACTCGTTTGATGGGCTTTGTTATGGGAACACATATTACCGAGCAAAGTATACTAAAAGCCTTAGGGACTTTATGAACAGCTCTGTGAATTAGATAAGGACAGGATGATTGATTGGCTCGTTGGGTAGTTTTTAGAAAATACTCTCACTGTTTTATATCATTGTCCGTGTTATACGATGACGACAGGGAAGAATTATATTTAGAATCTTCATTTTCCTTCCAGAAACGTAGCCAGGAGCAGAAAGAGACGCCCTGTGCTGGAGCCCTGGATCATTCACAGAATTATTCTCAGGCTCGCGAGGCTTCGACATGTTTTATTTTGCAACTTTGTTTCTAATTTTTCTAATAGAGCAGTTTTCTTTATTAAACAAACCATATCCCCAGGAGAAGCCTTGGAAAAAGGCAAAGTACAGCGAATTTATAGCTCCTTAAGTGGCTTAATGCCCATAAAACCTGTATATTTTCTAACTATTGTCAAAATGTGCTTAAAGGAAAGATGAAAGGTATTAGTACATGCAGCGGATTCACCGTCATTGTATATATATATAACTTTAAATGTCTGTGAATGCATTAAAGGGCAACTATGGTCAAAAAAGAAAGTTTTGGAATGTTAAAGTATATTTACCGGGAGGTAGGAAAGGCTACACCTACCTATCTGGGTGCCATATCCTCCCCACAGCCAATTAAACAAACCCATCACTGAACAGAGATCACAGAACTAAGGGCCATATTTACATTAGGGAGCGGTATCACTATTTTGCGTTACCATGCCTTTAATGGTCATTGCCAAATTGTAATTTTTCATTCACAGATGTAAATCTATGATGGCAGGTCGGAAATTTATGATCACGGTGGTAATTCTAGGATCGCCATACAGTACAACGGTATTGTACGAACAAGCAGGGTTATTCAATAAAAGTTCTTATCGTTTAAAATGGTGCTAATTTTGCCCCAACCAATCAGATGTTAGCTTACAAATGTTAAATAAGATCTGATTGGCTGGGGCAAAATTAGCACCATTTTAAACGATAAGAACTTTTATTGAGTAACCCTGTAAGTTTCATATATTTGTAAATTTACGGTTGTGATCATACTTTTACAATAACTCCCGGTATTGGAAGTGTAATAAATATGGCCTTAAGGGATCTATTTATAAAGGTGCTTTATCGCTCTGTAGCCATAGTAGCCATACTGCGCCATTAACAATCTGCGATTTTAACATCATGATCGTAATTGTAAGATCCCCATACATAGGGGTGCCCCTACCATGAAGCAAACTGAAACATTTGCTCAAGGCGCGCCCCTGTGGAACACTTAAAAGGCGTCAGTTAAAACAGACGCAGTATTGCATTTTGTCACCAGTCAGTGTTAGTCAGCCTACCACACCCACCTCCACAAGCCACACCCGCTTCATGTAAACACACACACGTCTGCCTGTAGGTGGCATTTAAAATTTGATTCAGGTGCAAAAACCCTAGAAACACCCTTGCCCTTACAATACCATAGCGGAAGTCTACTACCGCTCAGCATTGCCGTACTTCTACAATAACTCACGGCATTGCAATTTGGCGATACCGCAGGTTTTAAAATAGGGCCCTAACTCCATTGTTTTAATCCAGTTTTAGCTGAGCACTAAATGAACATGCACACGTGAGTAAGAACATTGGGTGATACCACACCAATGATTAACGAGCGCCTCTTTAACTTTTTGCGCTTTTATTTATAAAGCGGCGGTTACTGATGCGCTGCGTTAATCTCTGCCATTTCTCTTCGCCACCTTGAGGGTGCTGTCACGTTCCTTTAGGGACGCTGGGACATTGTATGGTTGATCGAAAAATGTATGTTGTAGGAATATTGTCCATCTTAAAACAGTGATACCACCCCTGTAAAGAACCTTTGGCACATAGTAGGGTTCCCTCCCCCAGCCCCAACCGCTATAAAAGATTTTTCAGAATGTACCCCGAACTCTACTTACCCTCCCTCTCTCCCCCGCCATACTGCCCTGCCCTCTGCTTGCATGAAACTGCAAGCAAGGGGCAGGACCGGCAGCCGCGTCCCTGATTGGCTGAGAGGCAGCCAATCACGGACGCGGACGCCGGGGGAGAGAGGGAAGGTAAGTAGAGTTCGGGGGACTTTTCTGAAAAATGTTTTATAGCGGTTGGGGCGGGAGGAGGGAACCCTACTATGTGCTGAAGGTTCTTTACACTAAGGGGAGGGAGAGGGAGGGGGGGGTGAAGGGCTGCAGTGCGCATATCAAACTTCTCCCGGAGGGGAGACAGGAGGTTACAAGAGAACCATTTGGATCTGGGATGTAAGGTAAGGATTTTATTACACTACATGGTGGGGCCAGTAATGGGTTAAATTATAGTTTTGGGGGTGGACATGCCCTTTAATAAATACACCTTAATAAATACAGCCCCTTTACAAATACCTCCTTTATAAATATCGCCCCTTTATAAATACCTCCTTTATAAATACTGCCCCTTTATAAATAGCTCCTTTATAAATATCGCCTCTTTATAAATACCTCCTTTATAAATATCGCCTCTTTATAAAAACCACTCCTTTATAAATACTGCCCCTTTATAAATGCCTCCTTTATAAATATCGCCCCTTTATAAATACTGCCCCTTTATAAATATTGCCCCTTTATAAATACCTCTTTTATAAATATCGCCCCTTTAATACCACTCCTTTATAAATACTGCCCCTTTATAAATACCTCCTTTATAAATACTACCCCTTTATAAATACCTCCTTTATAAATATCGCCCCTTTAATACCACTCCTTATAAATACGACCCTTTATAAATACCACTCCTTTATAAATATTGCCCCTTTATAAATACCTCCTTTATAAATACTGCCCCTTTATAAATACCTCCTTTATAAATATCGCCCCTTTAATACCACTCCTTTATAAATACTGCCCCTTTATAAATACCACTCCTTTATAAATATTGCCCCTTTATAAATACCTCCTTTATAAATACTGCCCCTTTATAAATACCTCCTTTATAAATATCGCCCCTTTATAAATACCACTCATTTATAAATACTGCCCCTTTATAAATATCGCCCCTTTATACCTTAATTACTGCCCATTTATAAACACTGCCCCAATTTTAGAAAGATAATCATGTTTTTAATGGAATGTGATTAAATAAGAGGTGAAACAGTTTTGACAGTTATTTAAATCTAGTTGAATGTCACATGATCTTATCATATTTTACTGTTCTCAGGACTGTACCATTTACACCTAAATACAGGGGAGGAGCATGTGGTTTTACTGTTCGTGGAAATTTCTAGAAGCCTCTGACATCATTAGTGATGTCACGCAGACACAGTATATAAGGAGCTGATGACACACCAGTCACCAGTCACAAGATCTTAGGAATTTTGTCAAAATGTCTAAAAGATTATTAAATAGGCAGCAGCTGACTAATTCCTTGGGCAAGGGTTTTACCCAGGCACCAGCTCCTTCCAATAAGAGAAGAGACAGGAACTTTATCCTGGATGGAGTTAGGGCGAACACATTGAACAGATCTGATAAGGTCCCATTACTGCTGCCCGTGTCACCATTTGTGGCACCAAAAATACCCCATACAGTGAACCTGTACGTAGCAGGTATAATGTGTCCCGTGCAGGGTCCAGCTCCCGGACCCCCAGTCAGCGCCCTAAGACCCCCAGTCAGCACCCTAGGACCCCCGGTCAGCACCCTAGGACCCCCAGTCAGCACCCTATTCTGGTAAGTGGGGGAGTCAGGGTGAGGGATATTTAGTCAGTTTTGCTAGGGGACGGAATTGAACGTTATATCTTCTTGTCATGTAGGGAAAGGCAAAACATGCCACGTACCAGAACCAGGAGCTAGCGCGTCTCTATGGGGGGGAGGTGAAGAGACCTTCTAACCATAGACCAGGTAAGTGCTTGTTGTCTTTCATACTTACCTGACAGGTCCCATTTCAGTAATATATTTAAAGAGATACTACACCTACAGGGATATTTAATAAAAGTTCTTATCCTTAAAAATGGTGCTAATTTTGCCCCAACCATGTTAGCTTTCAAATGATAAATAAAATCTGATTGGTTGGGGCAAAATTAGCACCATTTTTAACTATCCAGCACAGGGAATGTTATGTCCCATTACAACTAATACGGGTCACAGCCAATACCCTGTTTAATATCCCATGGATCCAGACACCCAATCAACACTGTTATTATTCCCACTGGGTGAGTCCCTCCCCTACGGAACCATCTCCAGCCTTAATGTTGATATGAACACTTTCCTCTTTCCATGTAGCTGTGCAGGACCAGAGGGCCAGATGGGACCAACAGGAGAAGGGATTCATCCGGGACGGGGTTGCCGTATCGACACTCACTTGGGTGGATACCAATCCCCGTTATTGGAGAGGAATCCCACCATATAACGCCCAGAAAGATCCAGACGTCGCAGAATATTTCCGGTCTCCTTCAGTACAGGAACTACTAAAGCGAACTGGTCAGGTAAGTACCCACCTTGGGTAGCTAGAATGATGGATTATGGGAGTAAGAGGGAGGGATGATACCAGCTATCCCCATATTATATATAAAGCCTTCTTGTCCTACTGTAAAACATTGTGTCTCAGACAAAACAGTATGGCAGCTCCAATTTATACTAATAATAGATTAATCAATCTCAATATTGTTATAGGAATAAATAAATTGTCTTTCCATTCAGTGGATATTTTCCCTTTAATAAATATATTTATTTAACTCCTGTTTATAGGACAAAGGTGGGACCTCTATACTGGGCCCCAAGGTGGACAGGGGCCATTTGCAAGGGCCTGAGCAGTCTTATATGGACCTTAGGAAGGCGTCTCTAGGAGGTAGGTCCTATATCCCCCTTTCCTGTGGCCCACTCTCCATTCTGTCCCATTGTACTCTGTACGGCCCATATGGTCCAGGATCTCCATATTCTCACTCTTTGGGCAATTTGTTAAATTACGAATGTTCGGTCGTAGAATACCGCGTGGTAGTAAACTATCGCAATGGTATTCTATGGGGATCGAAAATCTACCATCACGGTAGGAAATTAACGATCGTTAAAGCAATCATAACTTAACGATAGTTAAACACGCGGTATCGCTAAAAAGTGATACCTCGCCTTTATAAATATGGCCCTTTACTTCCCTTCAATTAACAGACAGATCATTGTTGTTATATTGGGTCCCTAATTGTATTTATTCTCTTTCTCTGTAGGCCACGTCCATGAAAAGGGGGCAGGTCAATGCATCTCAGATCGTCTGCCAATGATTGGCTACAATGGCCCTGACGGCTATCGACGGAACACACCTGCTCTCCGGCGAGATGTCCCTCCTAGAAAGTAATAGATCATGACATCTTTCCATCAAGACCCCTCTGTCCGGGAAAGGTCCCACCTGCCCTTTGCCCTGAATGTTTCTGCATGTGAAGCAGAAGTGGCTATTGGACCAGTCCTGATGGATGGTACTTGATAGACGGCTTTATTTAAAGGAAAATGAAAGCCTAATCACACCCCCTCCCATTGGCTCTACCCAGGGTGGGCACAGCAGGTAGTTCAGACACTTATCCACTAGCTGCTAGTGCTGCTCTTGGCCGCCCCTCTGATCCTGCACCCTTCACTAGGAGGGTGTGCTGACCAAAGGGAGGACGCGATAGTATTCTCCCATGGGTGGGCGCATCCCCATAACCACCGGCTGTGAGAAGGGGACAGGACTGGAGAGATGCGGCACCGGCAGCTAATAGACAAGTATCCAGACTATGCGCTGTACAGCCAGGGGGAGGACCTAGCGTTCTAGTTCCGCACCCAGGGTACAGCCATAGGGAGGGGGTCGATTTGGGATTTTGTTCCCTCTAAACCTTAATAATCTGGATCAATGTCCATAATGGACTTGGTTCAAATTAATCAAGGTTTAATAAAGCAGAACTTTATTTCCAAGATGATCCAGGGATTAATCCGATCGCCATTTGGGGTCAGGAAGGAATTTTCCCCCATCGGGAGCAAAATGTCTTTAGGTGGGTTTTTCACCTTCCTCTGGATCAGACATTAAATAGGGAGTAATAAATTTAATAACAGAATAAATAGGGAGTAATACATTTCATAACAGAATAAATAGGGAGTAAATAGGAAATAAATAGGAATAAAGTAGAGTTGATCCAGAGAAATTTCCGATTGCCACTTGGAGTCAGGAAGGAATTTTTTCCCTTTAATAAATTTGGTGGGTTTTTTTTTGCCTTCCTCTGGATCAACAGTTAAGCAGGAAATGAGGATATTGCTAAATGGGTTGGAATGGATGGACGTATGTCTTTATTCAACCTCAAATACTGTACTGTACTATACTATACTATACTATACTATACTATACATAATAAAAAATAATTTCAATAAAAAATTAAAAATAATATTTTGTGTCCAATTATTTCTTTCTCCTTTTCCTCATACTGTAAACTGGAAGGGTCTGTCTATGAGGATTATTGTGTTAAACATAAAACAATACTAATAGATAAAGTTTCCTTTGTTCCTAATGAACTGGGGGACTGACTAACACTGGCTAATGAACTGGGGGGCTGACTAACACTGTCTAATGAACTGGAGGGCAGACAACATTGCTAATGAACTGGAGGGCTGACTAACCACAGCTAATGAACTGGAAGGCTGACTAAGACTGGCTAATGAACTGGAGGGCTGGCAAACACTGCTATTGAACTGGAAGGCTGACTTAAAATGGCTAATGAACCGGAGGGCTGACAATACTGGTCTATGAACTGCAGGGCTGACACACTGGCAAATGAACTGAAGGGGTTGACAATACTGTTTTATGAACTGGAGGCCTGATGACACTGGATAATAAACTGCAGGGCTGATTTACACTGGCTAGGCATCTGAAGGACTGACAACACTGGCTAATGATGTGAAGGACTGACAACACTGGCTAATGATGTGAAGGACTGACAACACTGGCTAATGAACTTGAGGGCTAATGAACTGGAGGGCTGACTAACACTGCTAATGAACATGAGGGCTTACTAACACTGCTAATGAACATGAGGGCTTACTAACACTGGCTAATGAACTTGAGGGCTGACTGGTAAATGATCTGAAGGAGAGTTTCCTGATCCTTGCTCATGTTTGAACTAGAGGCAATTGCGCTGTGCCTTTCAAGCATGTAACTTACTAATAGCTTCTATGGCAGCCCAAATTTTTCATTTGAGACCAGCCCGGGGGGCATTTGCCCCTCAGCCTACTGGGCCAGTCCTCCCCTACTGGGTGGTCACTGTTAAAAGCGGTAAACTATCAAAGCTCTGCTTGTGCCACAACTAACAGCTCACTGCTCTAGCCTGCCATACACATACACATTAACAATATTACACAGTCCCAACAGGCAAGGTGTGGGGGGTAAAAAAGACCAACCACAATGCTGAGGAACTACTGTGTTGGTATCTGCTCCCTTTAATTTAATTAAAAGGAACCAATATGATCAGCCTCTGTATGGTTGCATGGCCAACTGTCCCCCGTACAGCGTATGGGAAGTCTGTGTATGCATAGTATTCGGTTACGTGTGGTTAAAGGTTGTATTTACGTATGTATGTATAATTTTATTTATAAAGCACCACTTGGGTACGCAGCGCTGTACATTATAAAATACAGAGTATACAAACAAGGGGATAAGTGCAAGCCATTATACAGATAAATAAAAATGAAATACAATTTCATACATCGGTTAAGAACACATATATAAATTATAAATAAATTGATACATTAGGAATGCCTGCCCTGAAGAGCTTACAACCTAAGTGGGAGGGACAACATACAGATACAAGTGGGGGGATGGGTACAAAGTGCTTTAGGTGGCTAACAATCATTTGTTGAGCTGGTACTAAGAAAGGTAGGATAACAGTCTAGATTTGAAAGTATTTATGGATGTTACCTGGCAAAGTGAGAGAGGGAGAGAGTTCCAAAGGTAGGGAGCAGCAAGAAAGAATGGTTTAAGGCGGGAAGAAGCAGTATTTGTAGGGGGTTAGTGGGGATGATTTCCTTGTGAGGAGTGAAGGGCAGGTACAGTAGAGTGAAGGGATCTAAATTTTAAAAGAAGGGTATTGGAATAAGATTTTTTGTTTGATGGGATGGTTGGACTAGAGATGTTCGAAACTGTTGAGTTTCGTTCCGTTTTTGAATTTTCCGGAAAATTTGAAAATCCAAAGATTCGAAAACGGACACATAGAAGTCTATGGGAGAAAAAAAATTGAAAGTTTCTGTCCATTTTGAGGGACAAATAGTAATAGTAGGTTACTGTAAATGACACAGAGACCTGGGGAATGGTCTGGGGAACCCGTAAATAGAACCAAAACTTATTTTAAAACTATCTTTCCTCACGATCGGGATGTTTTCGAGCTTCCACATTCTATTTTCGAGAGTTACCAAAATCGATCATTACTTTCAATTTTTGATTTTCGATAATCCTCTACTTTCGATTTTCGATAATTCTCTGTTTTCAATTTTCAATAAAATCGCAAATTCTAAAAATCCGGGTTCCATGAAATCTGGGTGTTCTGAAAGTTTCGCCGGGACTTCGAAACCCTCAGATACGATTTGAAACTGGGTTCTATTCAAACCCACATTACATCTCTAGGTTGGACTAGATGAACATATGTCTTTAGTCAACCTCAATTACTATGTTACCATGTTCTCCCTGTGGTCTCTTTTTATTGAAAAGAGCTGTCTCATACCTTTCAAACAAACATAGGATAATGGTTGTAGCTTCTCTGGATGTTAAGTCATAAGCTTGTAAAGTTATACTTTCCAGACTGCCCTTTCTTTGTGTCTCTGTGACAGGCATACTGTATGTTATAAGCTGTATCATAAGCCCCATTCGCTTCTTTTCTGAAGCTAGTTAGCTAGCCATACACGGGCAGACATTCCTCCGAACAAATTTTTGATCGAGGGCAAGGATTGGAAACCCAATCTGAAGAACTGCTCAAAGTTCCCCACCTTGAGGACTGAATCTTTCTGCAGATTTCAGCTTGAAACCCACGGGAGATTTTTTTGTACTGATAAACTTTTTTTTTGATAAACTTTCAACATTGTTGAGGAGTTGATTGGCAAAATGGAAATTGAGTTTAGACATTTCAAGTGATTTGATTGAAATTCTTTTCAGGCTTTTAGGGGCCTGAAAAGATGCTTAGGGGCAGCTGAAGATGCTTTGTCCCAGCAGTGGGCATGCTCCAACCTTGAAAGGTATCTCCACCCTGAAAAATGTTTTTTGCTGTATAGGGTAGCCTAGCCCACCCCCAACGGCTATGTAAGTTCAGTTAAAGGGCATGTCCACCCCAAAACTAAAATTTAACCCACTACTGGTCCCACTGTGTAATGTTAAAAAATCCTTACCTTACATCTCTGCTCCAAATGGTTCTCCTCCAGTGCTTGTCCAAAGTCCAGGAAACTGAAGAGTAGGAGCTGTCTTCCTGCCAAAAGGTTTCTGCCTCTAATCTGTCCTCCTGGAGGTATTGTGACATGCACAGGAGATCCCTTTCCCCTGGTCTCCCTCCATCCCTCTGGAGCCCTCTTTCCTCCATGGTGCCCTAACATTTTTCACATATTGAAGGTGACCCTAGCCCACCCTCAACCTTTAGGTTTGTTTGTTAAAAACGTATTAGAACTCTACTTACAGTCCTGATGTTCTGTATTGCCGGTAGCCGCATCTGTGATTGGTTGCCTCTCAGCCAATCACAGTTGCGGCTGCTGGTCCATCCCCCTGGTTGCAGTTCTGGCAAGCATAGGGCCTGGATCAGAGCACCGGGGGATCAAAGGATTGTAAGTAGAGTTCTGCTGCTCTTTTTAGCAAACAAACCTATTGGTTGGGGAGGGCTAGGGTCCCCTAAAATTTGTAAAAAGTTTTTTTTAGGGTGGGCAAACCCTTTAAACTACTTACATGCCTTCATTCTCCTGGTGCACTGATCTCGGCCCTTTGCTTGCCGGAACTGCAAGCAGGGGGCCTGACCGGCAGCGGTGTCTGTGATTGGCTGAGAGGCAGTCAATCACAGACGAGGCTGCCGGCATTTCAGAATGCTGGGGGAACGAAGCAATGTAAGTATATTTCTGCAGCTTTTTTATTTAAACTAACATAGCGGGCTGGGCTAGGGTACCCTACACTACAGAAATAATCTTTTGATGGTAGGGGTTGAAGGAGCAAGAAGGGATCCAGAGGGAGGAGGGTTCCCTTGCGCGTGGCAGAAACCTTTTAGAGGACAGAGAAGAAGCAGGGACCAGATGACTCACTGACAGCTCCTACTCATCACTTTTCTTAACTTTGGACAGACACTGCAGGAGAACAATTTAGAACAGGGAGGTAAGGTAAGGATTTTTGAACACTATACAGTGGGGCCAGTAGTGGGTTAAATTTTAGTTTTGGGGTGGGCATGCCCTTTATCCTCGAGTGCTGGGGATGTCACAGCTTACAGTGCTAACAGGAATAAACACCCTTTATACTGCTGTAACTTGTAATGGCCACTTGTACGGAGAACACAGTTCCCCCCTTTAATTTGTTGTTTCTCATCATTTATTCTAATAGGGCCATAGTGGAGTGATATAATTTATGCTTTTAAGCCACTTTGTTCTCATGTATTATGTTTGAGTGACATAATTTATGATTGTTCATTCTGATGATTATTAAATGAGAAAGAAATGTTCATTTTGATGGAAGGTAAGGCAGCAATCCAGCACTATTTCAGAACAGAGCTTGCACACAGCATCTTCTTCAAGTGACCAATGAAGAGCAGGCAGCAGGACTACAGATTGGCAACATCTGCTAGAACTGGGTGACCCCAGCATTATGGAATACAAACTTATTGTCCCCTTGCTTTCTAAATATACAGTGTGAATAATGAACCATTTGACTGGATTTCCCAGAGAAGTAGACAAAATACAACCCCCCAGAGCCGAGACAAAGTGGAGGAGGTAAGGAAAATAAACTATTTACGCCTAAACGTTTTGTCCAGAAAGATACAAAATCAAAATGAGGGTAAATTTAGTTTCTTTCTCAGTAAAAACTTTATACATGGGATAGAGATCAGTAGAGATGGCCGAACTTACTGAAGTTCGGTGCGTTTCTGAACCATAAAACTACAGTAAAAGTTCGGAAAAACAACCCATTATAGTCAATTGGAACTAATTGTTTGAAAAGTTCAGATGAATAACAGATAAACTAACAATGGGAACTTACTGTAAATGTCTGTGGTGCCTGGAAAATGGTCTGGGGAACATGGTACTATCACCAAAACCTGTTTAAACATTTCAATAAGGAAGAGGCATGTTACTTACTTTAGCCCGTTCCCGCGATACGATACCTGATGAAAACAAGATTACGTCAGGTATTGCATTGCGGGATCTGGCTAAGGTAAGAAGCGTGACTTTAACGCCGCCCACACAGTACTGTTAAGTTTCGCGCTACCAAGTAGCACAAAACTTAACGGTAGGGGTTTCGGATCGATAGCACAGTGCTATTTCCAAAAACATTTGGAAATGGCGCTGTGCTTTAAAATCCATCTAAAACCCATGTTAACCTGAAATTTCTTCAGGTTAATGTGGGTTTTAGAAGGATTTGGCCCATATTGAATTTTCCACTTCTTTCCCCACTATCGGGCAAATGTTGGGTTTGCGCAAGGCTACATTCGAGGGTTACCGAAAACGAACATTACATTCGAGGGTTACCGAACACGAACATTACATTCGAGGGTTACCGAAAACGAACATTACATTCGAGGGTTACCGAAAACGAACATTACATTTGAGGTTTACCGAAAACAAACATTACATTCGAGGGTTAGGGAAAACGAACATTACATTCGAGGGTTACCGAAAATGAACATTACATTAGAGGGTTACCGAAAACGAACATTACATTCAAGGGTTACTGAAAACAAACATTACATTCGATGGTTACCGAAAACGAACATTACATTCGATGGTTACCGAAAACGAACATTACATTCGAGGGTTACCGAAAACGAACATTACATTCGATGGTTACCGAAAACGAACATTACATTCAAGGGTTACCGAACATTAACATTACATTCGAGGGTTACCGAAAATAAACATTACATTGAGGGTTACCGAAAATGAACATTACATTAGAGGGTTACCGAAAATGAACATTACATTCGAGGGTTACCGAAAACGAACATTACATTCGAGGGTTACCGAAAACGAACATTACATTCGAGGGTTAACGAAAATTAACATTACATTCGAGGGTTACCGAAAATAAACATTACATTTGAGGGTTACCGAAAATGAACATTACATTAGAGGGTTACCGAAATGAACATTACATTCAAGGGTTACCGAAAACGAACATTACATTCGAGGGTTACCGAAAACGAACATTACATTGCGAGGGTTACCGAAAATTAAACATTACATTTGAGGGGTACCGAAAACGAACATTACATTCGAGGGTTACTGAAAATTAACATTACATTCGAGGGTTACATGAAAATGAACATTACATTCGAGGGTTAGTGAAAATGAACATTACATTCAAGGGTTACCGAAAACGAACATTACATTCGAAGGTTACCGAAAACGAACATTACATTCGAGGGTTAGTGAAAATGAACATTACATTCAAGGGTTACCGAAAACGAACATTACATTCGAAGGTTACTGAAAATGAACATTACATTCGAGGGTAGTGTGGAAAACGAACATTTACATTCGAGGGTTACGAAAACGAACATTACATCGAAGGTTACGAAAACGAACATTACATTCGAGGGTTACTGAAAATGAACATTACATTAGAGGGTTATTGAAAACGAACATTACATTCGAGGGTTATTGAAAACGAACATTACATTAGAGGGTTACTGAAAATTAACATTACATTCGAGGGTTAGTGAAAATGAACATTACATTAGAGGGTTACCGAAAACGAACATTGAATTCGAAGGTACCGAAAACGAACATTACATTCGAGGGTTACGAAAAACGAAATACATCGAGGTTACCGAAACGAAACATTCGAGGGTTACCGAAAAACGAACATTACATTCGAGGGTTACTGAAAATGAACATTACATTAGAGGTTATTGAAAACGAACATTACATTCGAGGGTTATTGAAAACGAACATTACATTAGAGGGTTATTGAAAACGAACATTACATTAGAGGGTTATTGAAAACGAACTTTAGCCCGTTCCCGCGATACGATACCTGATGAAAACAAGATTACGTCAGGTATTGCATTGCGGGATCTGGCTAAGGTAAGAAGCGTGACTTTAACGCCGCCCACACAGTACTGTGAAGTTCGCGCTACCAAGTAGCACAAAACTTAACGGTAGGGGTTTCGGATCGATAGCACAGTGTATTTCCAAAAACATTTGGAAATGGGCTGTGCTTAAAATCATACTAAAAACCCATGTTAACCTGAAATTTCTTAGGTTAATGTGGGTTTTAGAAGGATTTGGCCACATATGAATTTTTTCACTTCTTTCCCCACTATCGGGCAAATGTTGGGTTTGCGCAAGGACATTCGAGGGTTACCGAAAACGAACATTACATCGAGGTACCGAACACGAAATTACATTCAGAGGGTTACCGAAAACGAACATTACATTCGAGGGTTACCGAAACGAACATTACATTTGAGGTTTACCGAAAACAAACATTAATTCGAGGGGTTAGGGAAAACGAACATTAAATTCGAGGGTTACCGAAATGAACATTACATTAGAGGGTTACCGAAAAGAACATACATTCAAGGGTTACTGAAAACAAAATACATCGATGGTTCCGAAAACGAACATTACATTCGATGGTTACCGAAAAACGAACATTACATCGAGGTTACCGAAACGAACTTACATTCGATGTTACCGAAAGAAACATACATTCAAGGGTTACCGAAAACGAACATTACATTCGAGGGTACCGAAACGAACATTACATTCGGGGTTACCGAAAACGAACATTACATTGAGGGTTAACGAAAATTAACATTAATTCGAGGGTTACCGAAAATAAACATTACATTTGAGGGTTACCGGAAAATGAACATTACATTAGAGGGTTACCGAAAACGAACATTACATTCAAGGGTTACCGAAAACGAACATTACTATTAGAGGGTTACCGAAACGAACATTACATCGAGGGTAACGAAAATTAAAATTACATTCGAGGGTTACCGAAAATAAACATTACATTTGAGGGTTACCGAAAATGAACATTACATTAGAGGGTTACCGAAAAAGAACATTACATTCAAGGGTTACCGAAAACGAACATTACATTAGGGGTTACCGAAAACGAAAATTACATTCGAGGGTTACTGAAAATACATACTTCGAGGGTACTGAAAATGAACATTACATGATCAAGGGTTACACGAAAACGAACATTACATTCGCGGGTTATTGAAAACGAACTACATTAGAGGGTTACTGAAAATTAACATTAAATCGAGGGTTACCGAAAACGAAACATTAACATTCGAGGGTTACTGAAACGAACATTACTTAGAGGGTTATGAAAACGAACATTACATCTGAGGGTTACCGAAAACGAAACTTACATTCGAGGGTACTGAAAACGAACATTACATTAGAGGTTATTGAAAACGAACATTACATTAGAGGGTTACGAAAACGAACATTACATTCGGGGTTACTGAAAACGAACTTACATTCGAGGGTTATTGAAAACGAACATTACATTCGAGGGTTATTGAAAACGAACATTACATTAGAGGGTTACCGAAAACGAACATTACATTCGAGGGTTAGTGAAAACGAACATTACATTAGAGGGTTATTGAAAACGAACATTACATTCGAGGGTTACTGAAAACGAACATTACATTAGAGGGTTACTGAAAACGAACATTACATTCGAGGGTTATTGAAAACGAACATTACATTCGAGGGTTACTGAAAACGAACATTACATTAGAGGGTTACCGAAAACGAACATTACATTCGAGGGGTTACTGAAAATTAACATTACATGCGAGGGTTACTGAAAAGAACATTACATTAAGGGTTACCGAAAAACGAAACATTACTCTCGAGGTTACCGAAAACGAACATTACATTCGAGGGTTACCGAAAACGAACATTACATTCGAGGGTTACTGAAAATTAACATTACATTCGAGGGTACTGAAATGAACATTACATTAGAGGGTTTACCGAAAACGAACATTACATTCGAGGGTTATTGGAAAACGAACATACTTAGAGGGTTACCGAAAACGAACATTACATTCGAGGGTTTGAAAACGAAACATTACATTAGAGGGTTACCGAAAACGAACATTACATTCGAGGGTTAGGAAAACGAAATAATACATTAGAGGGGTATTGAAACGAACATTACATTCGAGGGTTACCGAAAACGAACATTACATTCGAAGGGTTACTGAAAACGAACATTACATAGAGGGTTACATGAAAACGAACATTACATTCGAGGGTTATTGAAAACGAACATTACCTTCGAGGGTTACTGAAAACGAAAATTACATTAGAGGGGTACGAAAACGAACATTTTACATCGAGGGTTAGAAAACGAACACCTTAGAGGTTAGAGAATACATTCGAGGGTTACTGAAAACGAACATTACTTAGAGGGTACTGAAAACGAACATTACATTAGAGGGGTACTTGAAAAACGAACATTACATTAGAGGGTTACTTGAAAACGAAAACATTACATAGAGGGGTTTTGAAAACGAACATTTACATTAGAGGGTATTGAAAACAAACATTACATTCGAGGGTTACTGAAAACGAAATTAACATTCGAGGGTTACTGAAACGAACATTACTTAGAGGGTTACCGAAAAACGAAATTACATTCGAGGGTTATGAAAAGAACATTACATTCGAGGGTTACTGAAAACAAACATTACATTCGAGGGTTACTGAAATGAACATTACATTCGAGGGTTACCAGAAACGAACATTACATTCGAGGGTTACTGAAACGAAACATTACATTCGAGGGTTACTGAAACGAACATTACATTAGAGGGTTACCAGAAAACGAACATTACATTCGAGGGTTACTGAAAACGAACATTACATTCGAGGGTTACTGAAAACGAACATTACATTAGAGGGTTACCGAAAACGAACATTACATTCAAGGGTTACCGAAAACGAACATTACATTCGAGGGTTACCGAAAACGAACATTACATTCGAGGGTTACCGAAAAGAACATTACATTCGAGGGTACTGAAATGAACATTTACTTCGAGGGTTACTGAAAACGAACATTACATTCAAGGGTTACCGAAAACGAACATTACATTCGAGGGTTACCGAAAACGAACATTACATTCGAGGGTTACCGAAAACGAACATTACATTCGAGGGTTACCGAAAATGAACATTACATTCGAGGGTTAGTGAAAACGAACATTACATTCGAGGGTTAGTGAAAACGAACATTACATTCGAGGGTTAGTGAAAATGTGATAGATCAGACATACGTCTGTGAACGATACATTCTAGGGTTAGCGAACGGCTTATAAATTCGATAATAATCAAATTTTCGGTAATCAAAAATAAAGCCGCGGGTTCAGAAAACCGAACTAGTTCGAATAGTTCAAGTGTATCCGAACTAATAAAGTTCGTGCCGAACTCAGGTTCGGGTTCGAATTCAAGTCCATCACTAGTGACCAGATGCAGGAACTTTCGACCTAATAAAAAGATTTAAAGAAATGTAAAAAAAAGCTTTTCTCTATGTCAGTTCTCCTTTAAATTTTTCGCTAAAGTCATTAATTTCCAATTGAAGGGGGGTGTTGGATTCTATCACAAACGTTCAATATTACTGGCACAAATCTTTCCTTTTCCTGCCAAGTTTACTTTAAGCATTTCAAGGATAAAAGCAGATTAGTGATTTGCTAAATGTGCATTTATTGTGAAGTGTTTTTATGTTTTATGATAGCAGAAGATTTAAAGCTTTTTCCCTTTTTTTTTTACGTCCTGGCACCAGGTTGAGAAACTCCTCAATTTCTACATTATAAATCAATACCCCCCACCCAGGATTTTCTTAAAGGTTTACTGTCATACGAATAGTTTTTCTGTTGGTCGAACAAATTAGCACCATTTTAACCAATAAGAACTTTTATTGAATCTCCCTGATAATTAATAATCTAGATACAATATAAGTTAAACCCACTAACTGGCCCCCCTACTTCATCCCTGCCCCTCCAAAGGGTTCCTCTATAATGTCCTTCCAAAGTCCAGAAAACTGACACCAGGCAGAGCCTGGCAGCAGTCCATATAGCGACTCTGCCCTCCTTCTCTACTCCGGGAGAAAAAGACATGCGACATTGCAGCCCTCCCATCCCCCCCCTCCCTCTAATTCCATTTCTCCCTCCCATTTCTCTCTCCCTCCCCTGCTCCAAAACCCCCTTTTCCTGTAGTGAGGGCTCCTATCCCAACCCCAACCGCTATAGTATTTGCAGAAAAACTCTTCCGATCTCTAGCTACATTGCCTCTTTCCCCGATGTTCAGCGTACAGCCAGTTTTCATGCAAGCCAGAGGGCCGGGATTTCTGAACATCGGAGGAGAGAGGCAATGTAATTAATGATTGGGAGTTGGGGTTGGGGGAGGAGCCCTACATACGCAAAAAAGTATATAAACGCGATTAGACGTTGCGTGGTTTTCTACTGTCTCTGATCGTTTCATCTGAAGACTGGAGGTAAGCTACCGTATTGCTCCTGTGCCTCCAGTTCATTTCACAACTGATTAAGTCAAAGTATGAGTGGGATTCACTTTTAAAGTACTACTGAAAAAGGAAATATGCGTTTATGGAAAAATGAATAAGAAACATAATCTTCATGATATTCTGGCTATGCAGGAGCCATTAACAAGCCAACATGCCATGGCCTCGATACAGCATGAAGAGTAACACCTCAGTGATTCAGTCCTAACCAAGGTACCTTTAACTACGTGGGAGGGTGGTATGGAAGGGATATAATGCTGTTCTTCTAAAGACCTACTGATTACTATACTGATCAGTAGAGATTGGAGCCAGCTTTAACCTTGTTGATAACAGGCTCAGAACTGGTTGATATTTTTATCTGATTGCGTTTTCTGCTGTGATGGAAAGTTCTAAAATAAATTACAATTTTTATCCATTGAGATGAGGCCGAGAAAATTGCTCCAAGGATGGCATCTATTTATTTCGTAGGCGGATGAAAAGTCAAGGTAGTCGAACCATCAGTGCTTGGGTGATAATGAGCAATCAGAACGTTACCACATCTCAAGGAAAATGACACAGGCTATCTGCGTTCTCCTGCCCTATCACTAAATGTTCTTACGAGATGTGGATTCCAAAGATCAAACTCGTCATGCAAGAAGAACAAATATGCAAAGGCGCTGGAATCCCATATCATTCACGGCCAGCGCATTCAGCGATTTTTGCTGCATGCGGATGCAATGCGCTCTGCCGAGATGACTTTAGCCTCATCTTAATCTTATAATTGAATACAATAAGTAGCCACTTACTATGATTTGATGTGTGGTGCCTGCATACCTTCAATCAGCCACAATTTGTTTTAGGAGCAGTATCCCCCCTCCCTCTTTTAAACCTCCCACTTCTATCCAAACCTGACTTTTTCCCACAAAACAACGTCAAGCACTGACACACAGCATACAGCATCCAAACTGTCAAACTCTGTACCATTCCAGCTACAGTAAAATCTACTCACAGACGAACAGTTTTTTGAGAGCGGCCAAGGACTTGATGACAGCCCTGAAATATAAGAAGTTTTAGATTGGAATATAATAGCGGGGCCAGATCAACAAAAAAAATCATACAGTGGTATTGGAAGAATTATAGGTTCCAGTTATGGTCAATTAAAAATATATTGTCGGTATAGATGCCCTTTAAGTTTTTTTTAAGTAGGTCCTAAAATGGATTAAGTCTGCGTATTAGAGAGGCCAATATTTTGCCTAATGGTCTGTGATCCAAATTAAATTACCAGCCAACTAATCCTACTAGACAATATTTCCAATGTGTATTTATTAGTAATTGATTTTAAAAAGGTGAATTTCGTATAGATTCTGTATTCCCGGTGGCAGAATACAGAAACTACATCAATTAGATACTGTACATTGATCAGGACATGGCCCCATGCTTAACAGAGTAAGGCCTCTACTGATGTCAATTTCTTGCTATGGAAACAGAAAACAAGGAAAAAGATATTTTATTTCTTCAAGAATTAAGCATGGTTAATCTGTATAATCTACCTCTGCTAATCCTATAGGACAAACAGTACGATAATATCCATATCCTCTGCATGTACTACGTCATCCCCAAAGATGCCCAATATTGCAGATTACGCACCTTCCTCGTTCCGTTGTCGGGTGCTCTCCTGTTGTCGTGGTGTGAGAGTGAATCGAAAATGGGGTGGATTATATAGGAATATGATTCCGGTAGCCGCTCTTAAATGTACAGCCTTGTGTCTTTGATAGGTTATCAGAGAATCCTTCTTGGTGGAATGTATATGGAGATAGCTTAAATCCATTTTTTATACTCCAGATCTGATAAGTCAACCCCCCTAAAAACACCAATATACCTTTTTACCTATCTATATATGAAGTGCCTTCAGTAAGATTCTAGATATTAAAATAAATGTAAGCCTGTTACCAGAGACATGAATTAAGATATCTGGGTATGTGCGTGTAGACCACACCTTCCTGACCTCAGTCACAGCCTTCCTGCTGTATCTGTCCTGTAAAAGGATTGGCTTAGAGATTATTAAGAGGTGGACCAACTGTAACAAGTTGGGCCATAGTAGAAGGACTGAGCATGGGCAGAACATAATGTCGTGACCAGACTGTGCTGTGACATTAGAATGCTGTGAGCTCAGCATAAAACCATATATGTATTAGGTAAATTTCCACAGCACCCATATCAAAATGAGAGGATAAGACACTGATTACGGGATTTTATCACAGGTGTTCGCCACGTCTGGATCAGTGTGTTCTGTCGGCTTTAGTTGTCCTTGAAAATATACCTTAGAATTGATATTAGGTGCGTGCACTTATTCACTATTATTACATATTCAAGGAGAACCAATTCTGACACCTTAGGTGTATCGAGAAATAGCGATATACATTCCTTTATGTATATTAATTTATTTATACGATGTAGTGTGTACATTATAAAATACAGAGTATGCAAACAAGGGGATGAGTAATAAAATAGGTCCCAGTGTTAGAACTTAGACGGATGAGTAATTGGAAAGCTGATGGGCCAATGGATGTTTCGGTGGGCCTGGTCGATATTTCCTGGTGGGCCCCAAGTAACGTATCCCCCAGTACGCTACCCTCCTACAGACAATATGGCGCTCTGCCCACACTTGCAACTGCATGATGGGAAGAGAGGCACCACATGCTTGCATTGTACCTAGAGAGTGATGTTTGAGGTGACAGGTTTTCATCTTACTGGAGACTTGGCATCTTTTATGACTGCAAGAAGATATTTGGGGGAAGGGGATTGATGTTTTTGCCATAGTTATCCTTTTAAAAAAAAGCAAAAAACAATATGAGGAGATGTATCCAGGTAACTATATCTGCACACAGTCTGGTAACTGCAGTATGCCCAAAGACTGTAACGTGAGCATGTAATCAGCCACCCAGGCCAATATAGATTCTGTCTCTGGCCAATACCCTCACTTTGTATAGAAGTAATTCAGGGACATAATAAGTAAGAAACAATCTCAATGAAGCAGAACTTTCATCCTTGGATTTTCACCACTAGGTTCTTTTAAATTGGTATAATAAAATATACTGTTGGTATGAAGGTAGAGTTACCGTCTAAGGAGACTCCCATTATGGGGCAATATTGGATTATGTTATAGTCCAATAAATGAAACTTAATAACAATGCTTAGAGTATGGAGCTACTTGCACAATAAGCCAATGCCGTATCTATGTCATTCTATGTGTACATTAAGCAGGCGGACTGTTTGATGCGGCTTTGTTATGGGAACACATATTACCGAGCCAAAGTTACTAAAAGCCTTAGGGGATCTTATGAACAGCTCTGTGAATTAGGTAAGGACAGGATGATTGATTGGCTCGTGGGTAGTTGTTAGAAATACATCTCACGTTTTAATTCATTGTGCGTGTTATACGATGAAGACAGGGAAGAATTATATTTAGATCTTCATTTTCCTTCCAGAAACGTAGCAGGAGCAGGAAAAGACAAGAGACGCCCTGTGAGGAGCCCTGGATCATTCACAGAATTATCTCAGGCTCGCGGGCTTCGACATGTTGTTATTTTGCAACTTTGTTTCTAATTTTTAATAGAGCAGTTTTCTTTATAAAACAACCTATCCCCAGGAGAGCCTTGGAAAAGGCAAAGTAAAGGAATTTTATAGCTCCGTTAAGGGCGTGATTAATGCCCAATAAAAACCTGTATAGTTTCTAAACTATTGGTCAAACATGTGCTTAAAGGAAAGATATGAAAGGTATTAGTACATGCAGCGGATTTCACGTCATTGCCTATATATTAATACTTTAAATGTCTGCTGAATGCATCTAAAGGGCAACTATGGTCAAAAAAGAAAGTTTGGAATGTTAAGATATTTACCGGAGAGGTAGGGAAAGGCTACACCATACCTATTCTGCCCCCCGGGATGCCCATAGCCTCCCCACAGCCAATTTAAACAAACCCATCACGTGAACAGAGACACAGAACTAAGGGCCATATTTACTTAGGGAGGGTACTCACTATTTGCGTTACCATGCCTTTAAGCCGTCATTGCAAATTGTAATTGTTTCATTCAAGATGTAAATCTATGATGGCAGGCGGGAAATGTTATGATCACAGGTGGTTAATTCTTTAGGATCGCCATACGTACAACGGGTATTGTAACGACGAAGAAGAGGTTATTCAATAAAGTTCTTAGCGTTTAAAATGGTGTGCTAATTTTGCCCCAACCATCAGATGTTAGCTTAGTACAAATGTTAAGAAGATCTGAGTGGCTGGGGCAAAATTAGCACATTTTAAACGATTAAGAACTTTTATTGAGTAAACCGGTAGTTTGACATTGATATTTGTTAAATTTACGTTGTGATCATACTTTCACACAATAACTCACGTATTGAGTGTAATAAATATGGCCTAAGGGATCTATTTATAAGGTGCTTATAGCTCTGTAGGCCTAGTAGCCATTTACCTGCGCCATTAACAATCTGCGATTTTAACATCATGATCGTAATGTAAAATCCATACATAGGGGTGCCCCTACATCATGAGCAAACTGATGAAACTTTGCCTCAAGGGCAGCCCCTGTGGAACATAAAAGCCGCGTCCAGTGAAAAAAGAGAAGGATTGCATTTGTCACCAGGTCAGTGTTAGTCAGGCCTACCACACCCACTCCACAAGCCCACACCGCCTTATGTAGAACACAACACACGTCTGCCTGTGGAGTGGCATTTAAAAGTTTGATTCAGGGTGCCAAAAACCCTAGAAACACCCTGACCATTACAATCCATGCGGAAGTTACTACCGCTCGCTTGCGCTGTACTTTTACATATAACCACGGCATTGCAATTGGAGCGATCCGCAGGTTTTTAATAGGGCACTAACCCATGTTTTATCCAGTTGTAGCTGAGCACTCTAATGAACATGCACACGTGAGTAAGAACATTGCGGTCGATACCACACAATGATTAACGAGCCCCTCTTTAACTTTTTGCGCTTTGATTTATTAAAGCGGCGCGTTATGATGCGCTGCACTAATCTCTGCCATTTCTCTTCGCCACCTTGAGGGTGCCGTCACGTTCCTTTAGGGACGCTGGGACATTGTATGTTTGAAGAAAAATGTATGTTGTACAGGAATATTGTCCATCTTGAAAACAGTGATAACCACCACTGTAAAGAACCTTTGCGCACAAGTAGGGTTCCTCCCCAAGCCCCAACCGCTATATAAAGATTTGTCAGAATGTACCCCGACTCTACGTTACCCCCCTCTCTCCCCCGCCATACGCCCTGCCCTCTGCTTGCATGAAACTGCAAAGCAAGGGCAGGACCGCAGCCGCGTCCCATGATTGGACTGAGAGCAGCCAATCCCGGACGCGGACGCCGGGGGCGAGAGGGAAGGTATGTAGAGTGGCGGGGGACTTTTCTGAAAAATGTTTATATAGCCGGTTGGGGCGGAGGAGAGGAACCATACTAATGTGCTGAAGGTCTTACATAAGGGAGGGAGAGCGGAGGGGGGTGTGTGAAGGGCTTGACACGGTGCGATATTCAAAATTCTCCCGGAGGGAGACAGGAGGTTACAAGAGAACCATTTGGATCTGGGATGTTAAGGTAAGGGATTTTATTACATACATTGGTGGGGCAGTAATGGTTTTTAATTATAGTTTTGGGGTGGGACATGCCCTTAATAAATACAACCTTAATAAAATCAAGCCTTACCAAATACCCCTTTATAAAATCGACCCTTTAAAATGACCTCCTTTATAAATACTGCCCCTTGATAAATAGCTCCTTTATAAATATCGCCTCTTTTAAATACCATCACTTCTATAAATATCGCCTTCTTTAATAAAAAACACTCCTTTATAAATTATGCCCCTTATTAAATGCCTCCTTTATAAATATCAAGCCCGTTATAAAGACTGCCCCTTTATAAAGATTGCCCCTTTATAAATACCTTCTTTTATAAATATCGCACATTTACTACCCATCACTTTATAAATACTGCCCCTTTATAAATACCTCCTTTATAAATACTCCCTTTATAAATACCTCCTTTATAAATATCGGCCACCTTTAATACCACTCCTTATAAATACCGACCCTTTATAAAGTACACTCCTTTATAAATATTGCCCCTTTATAAATACCATCTTTATCAAATTACTGCCCTTTATAAATACGCCCTTTATTAAATATCGCCCCTTTAATACCACTCCATTTATAAACAACGCCCCTTCTAAATACCACTCCTTATATAGAATAGTGTTTTCCCCTTTATTAAATGACCTCCTTTATAAATACTGCCCCTTTATAATACCCTCCTTTATAAATATCGCCCTTATATAAATACCACTATGTATAAATACTGCCCCTTATAAATATCGCCCCTGTTATCCTTAAATATGCCCATGTTACTAAAACCACATGCCCAATTTTAGCAAGATAATATGTTTTAATGGAAGTGATTAAATAAGATGGGAAAACAGTTTTGACAGTTATTTAAATCTAGTGAATGTCACATGATCTTATCATATTTTACTGATCTCAGGGATGTAACATTTACACCTAATACAGGGGAGCGAGCATGTGGTTTTACTGTTCGTGGCGAAATTTCTAGGAAAGCCCTCTGAATCATTAGTGATGTCACGGCAGACCACAGTATATAAGGAGCTGATGACACACCAGTCACCAGCACAAGATCTTAGGATTTTGTCAAATGTCTAAAAGATTATTAAATAGGGCCCAGCAGCTGGACTAATTCCTGTGGGCAAGGTTTACCCAGGCACACAGCTCCTCCAAAAGAGAGAGACAGGAAATTATCCTGGATGGAGTTAGGGCGAACACAGTGAACAGATTATGATAAGGTCCCATTACTGCTGCCCGTGTCACCATTGTGACCACCAAAAATATCCCCATACAGTGAACCTGTACGGAGCAGGTATAATGTGTCCCGGCAGGGTCCAGCTCCGGACCCCAGTCAGCGCCCCTAAGACCCCAGTCAGCACCCTAGGACCCCCGGTCAGCACCCTAGGACCCCAGTCAGCACCCTATTCTGGTAAGTGGGGGAGTCAGGGTTGAGGGATATTTAGTCAGTTTTGTAGGGGACGGAATTGAACGTTATATCTTCTTGTCATGTAGGAAAGGCCAAAAAATGCCACGTACCAGAACCAGGAGCTAGCGCGTCTCTATGGGGGGAGGTGAAGAGACCTTCTAACCATAGACCAGGAGGTAAGTGCTTGTTGTCTTTCATACGTACCTGACAGGTTCCCATTTCAGTAAATATATTTAAGAGATACTACACTACAGGGATATTTAATAAAAGTTCTTATCCTTAAAAATGGTGCTAATTTTGCCCCAACCATGTTAGCTTTCAAATGATAAATTAAAATCTGATTGGTTGGCAAAATTAGCACCATTTTAACTATCCAGCACAGGGAATGTTATGTCCCATTACAACTATAATACGGGTCACAGCCAATACCCTGTTTAATATCCCATGGATCCAGACACCCAATCAACACCTGGTTATATTCCCACTGGGTGAGTCCCTCCCCTACGGAACCATCTCCAGCCTTAATGTTGATATGAACACTTTCCTCTTTCCATGGTAGCTGTGCAGGACCAGAGGGCCAGCCAGATGGGACCAACAGGAGAAGGGATTCATCGCGGACGGGGTTGCCGTATCGACCCTCACTTGGGTGGATACCAATCCCGTTATTGGAGAGGGAATCCACCATATAACGCCCAGAAAGATCCAGACGTCGCAGAATATTTCCGCGTCTCCTCAGTACAGGAATACCTAACAAAGCGAACTGCTCAGGTAAGTACCCACCTTGGGTAGCTAGAATGATGGATTATGGGGAAGAGGGAGGGATGATACAGCTATCCCCATATTATATATAAAGCCTTCTTGTCCTACTGTAAAACATTGTGTCTCAGACAAAACAGTATGGCAGCTCCATTTATACTAATAATAGATTAATCAATCTCAATATGGTTATAGGAATAAATAAATTGCTTTCCATTCAGTGGATATTTCCCTTTAATAAATATATTTATTTAACTCCTGTTTATAGGACAAAGGTGGGACCTATAACTGGGCCCAAGGGTGGAAGGCGTTTTTAGGGCCATTGCAAGGGCATGAGCGTCTTATATGGACCTTAGAGAATGGCTCTAGGAGGTAGGTCCTATATCCCCCTTTCCTGTGCCCACTCTCATTCTGTCCCATTGTACTCTGTACGGCCCATATGGTCCAGGATCTCCATATTCTCACTCTTTGGGCAATTTGTTAAATTAAGAATGTCGGTGTAGAATACCGCGTGGTAGTAAACTATCGCAATGGTATCTATGGGGATCGAAATCTACCATCACGGTAGGAAATTAACGATCGTTAAAGCAATCATAACTTAACGATAGTTAAACACGCGGTATCGCATAAAAAGTGATACCTCGCCTTTTAAATATGGCCCTTTACTTCCCTTCAATTAACAGACAGATCATTGTTGTTTATTGGGTCCCTAATTGTATTATTCTCTTTCTCTGTAGGCCACGTCCATGAAAGGGGGACAGGTCAATGCATCTCAGATCGTCTGCCAATGATGGCTACAATGGCCCTGACGGCTATCGACGGAACACACCTGCCTCCGGCGAGATGTCCTCTAGAAAGTAATAGATCATGAATCTTTCATCAAGACCCTTGTCCGGAAAGAGTCCCACATGCCTTTGCCTGAATGTTTCTGCATGTGAAGCAGAAGTGGCTTATGGACCAGTCCTGATGGATGGTACTTGATAGACGGCTTTATTTAAAGGAAAATGAAGACAATCACACCCCCTCCCATTGGCTCCTACCCAGGGTGGGCACAGCAGGTAGTTCAGACACTTATCCACTAGCTGCTAGTGCTGCTCTTGCCGCCCCCTCTGATCCTGCACCTTCACTAGGAGGGTGTGTGACCAAAGGAGGACGCGATAGTATTACTCCCATGGGTGGGCGCCATCCCAAACCACCGGCTTGTGAGAGGGGACAGACTGGAGAGATGCGGACACCGGCAGCTAATAGACAAGTATCCAGACTATGCGCTGTACAGCCAGGGGGGAGGACCCTAGCGTTCTAGTTCCGCACCCCGGGTACAGCATAGGGAGGGGGTCGATTTGGGATTTGTTCCCTCTAAACCTTAATAATCTGGATCAAGTCCATAATGGACTTGGTTCAAATTAATCAAGGTTTAATAAAGCAGAACTTTATTTCCAAGATGATCCAGGGATTAATCCGATCGCCATTGGGGTCAGGAAGGAATGTTCCCCCATCGGGAGCAAAATGTCTTTAGGTGGGTTTTTCACCTTCCTCTGGATTCGACATTAAATAGGAGTAATAAATTTAATAACAGAATAAATAGGGAGTAATACATTTCATAACAAGAATAAATAGGGATGTAAATAGGAATAATAGAAATAGAAAGTAGAGTTGATCCAGAGAAATTTCCGATTGCCACTTGGAGTAAGGAAGAATTTTTCCCTTTAATAAATTTGGTGGGTTTTTTTTGCCTTTCTGATCACAGTTAAGCAGGAAATGAGGATATTGCTAGATGGGTTGGAATGTGGATGGACGTATGTCTGTATTAACCTCAAATACTGTACTGTACCATATACTATACTATACTATACTATACTAGTAAATAAAAAAATTAATTTCAATAAAAATTAAAAAATAATATTTTGTGTCCCAAGTATTCTTTCTCCTTTTCCTCATACTGCTCGAACTGGAAGTGGTCTGTCTATGAGGATTCTTGATGTTGTAAACATAAACAATACTAATAGATAAAAGTTTCCTTTGTTCCTAATGAACTGGGCGGGCGGACTGACTAACACTGGTAATGAACTGGGGAGGACTGACTAACACTGTCTAATGACATGGAGGGCAGGACAACATTCTAATGAATGCGAGGGCGCGAACTACCCACGCTACATGAATGGAAGGCTGACTAAGCACCTGGATAATTGAACTGGAGGGCCTGGCAAACACTGCATTGAACTGGAAGGCTGTGACAAAATGGCTAATGAAGGAGGGCTGACAATACTGGTATGAATGCAGGGCTGACACACTGGCAAATGAACTGAAGGGGTGACAATATGTTTGAACTGGAGGCCTATGACACTGCGATAATAAACTGCACGGCGATGTACAATTACAATCTGAGACTACAAATGTAAGATGTGAAGGACTGACAACACTGGCTAATGATGGTGAAGACTAGACAACAGAGCTAATGATTGAAGGACTGAAACACTGGCTGCCTTAATGAACTTGAGGGCTAAGTGAAACTGGAGGGCTGACAACACTGACTGAATGAACATGAGGCAGCTATAACACTGCATAAGAACATTGAGGGCTTAATAACACAGGCT
Source organism: Hymenochirus boettgeri (assembly GCA_019447015.1). NCBI lineage: Eukaryota > Metazoa > Chordata > Amphibia > Anura > Pipidae > Hymenochirus > Hymenochirus boettgeri. Next base: position 131,418,771 of record CM033477.1, read on the forward strand.
AATGAACTGAGGGGGATGGTAAATGATCTGAAGGAGAGTTTCACAGATCCTGCTCATTTGAATTAGAGCAATTGCGCGGTGCCTTTCAAGCCTGTAACTTACTAATAGCTTATATGGAGCCCAAATTTTCATTTGAGACCAGCGGGGCGAGCATTGACCCTCAGCCTACTGGGCCAGTCCTTCCCCTACATGGGTGGGTCTAGGTTAAACAGCCGGAAACTACACATCAAAGCTCTGACTTGGGGCCACAACTAAAGCTTCACTGTTCTAGCTCGGCCATACACATACCACATTAACAATATTACACAGTCCCAACAGGCAAAGGTTGTGGGCGGGTTAAAAAGAACCAACCACAAGCTCGAGAGAACTACTGTGTTGGTATCTGCCTCCCTTTAATTTGTAATTAAAAGGAACCAATATGATCAGCCTCTGTATGGGTTGCATGGCCAACTGTCCCCCCGTACAGGTTATGAGAAGGTCTGTGTGCATAGTATTCGGTTAAGTGTGGTTAAAGGTTGTATTTACGTATGTATGTATAATTTTATTTATAAAGCACCACTGGGTACGCAGCGCTGTAACATTATAAAAACAGAGTATACAACAAGGGGATAAGTGCAAGCCATTAGACAGATAAATAAAAATAAATACAATTTCATACATGGTTAAGAAGCCATATATAAATTATAAATACAATTGAACATTAGAATGCCTGCCCCTAAGAGCTTACAATCTAAGTGGGGAGGGACATACACGATACAAGTGGGGGGATGTGGTACAAAGTGCTTAGGTGGGCTAACAACATTTGTTGAGCTGGGTCAGAAGGAGGATAACAGTCTAGATTGAAAGCTATTTAGGAGTTTACCTGGCGAAGGAGAGAGGGAAGAGAGTTCAAAGGTAGGGGAGAGCAAGAAAGAATGGTTTAAGGCGAGGAAGAAAGAAGAATGGAGTCATTTGTAGGGGGTTAGGGGGATGATTCCTTGTGAGGCAGGTGAAGGGCAGGGTAAGTAGAGGAAGGGATCTTAAATTTTAAAAGAAGGGTATGGTAATAAGAGTTTGTTTTGATGGGATGTTGGACTCTAGAGATGTTCGAAAATTTCTTGAGTTGTTCCTTTTGAATTTCCGGAAAATTTTGAAAAATCCAAAGATTCGAAAACGGAACATAGAAGTCTAGGAGGAAAAAAAAATTAAGTTCTGTTTCTATGTCCATTTTTGAGCGCCACAAATATAATAGTAGGTGTACTGTAAAGCACACAGAGACCTGGGGAATGGTCTGGTAAGAGGAAACCGTTTACATAAACCAAAACTTATTTTAAAAACTCTATCTTCTCACATCACGTGGAGCTTTTCGAGCGCCCACTGTTTTCTGCTCTTTGTTTCGAGAGTTACCAAAAATCGCATCCATTACTTTACAATTTTGATTTTCGATATCCTCTACTTTCGATTTTCGATAAGTCTCTGTTTCAATTCAATAAATCGCAAAATTCTAAAAATCCGGGTTCCATGAAATCCTGGGTTTCTGAAGAGTTTTCGCCGGGATTCGAAACCCTCAGATACGATTGAAACTGCGGTTATTCAACCCACATTACATCTTAGGTGAGACTAGATGAACAATGTATTAGTCACCTCAATTATATGTTACAGTTCTCCCTGTGCAGTCTCTTTTATTGAAAGAGCTGTCTCAACTTCAAACAAACATGGGATAATGGTTGTAGCCTCTGGATGTTAAGTCATAAGCTTTGTAAGTTATAGCTTCCAGACTGCCTTTCTTTGGTCCTGTGACAGGCAACTATGTATGTTATAAGCTGTATCATAAGCCCCATTCGACTTCTTTTTGAAGCTAGTTAGCTAGCCATACGGGCAGACATTACTCGAACAAATTTGATCGAGGGCAAGGATTGGAAAACCAACTCTGAAGAACTGCTCAAAGTTCCCCACTTTGAGGCACTGATAACTTTCGAGATAATTCAGCTTGAAACCCACGGGAGATTTTTTGTACTGATAAACTTTTTTTTGATAACTTTAAATTGTTGAGGAGTTGATTGCAAAATGGAAATGAGTTAGACATTTCAAGTGATTTGATGTGAAAATTTTTCAGGCTTTTAGGCGGCTGAAAAGATGCTTAGGGGCAGCGGTGAAGATGCTTGTGTCCCAGCAGTGGGCATGTTCCAACCTTGAAAGGGTATCTCCACCATGAAAATGTTTTTTGCTGTATAAGGGTAGCCTAGCACACCCCCAAAGGCTATGTAAGTCAGGTTAAAGGGGCATGTCCACCCCAAACACTAAAATTTAACCACTACTGCGTCCCACTGGTGTAATGTTTAAAAAATCCTACCTTACATCTCTGTCAAATGGTTCTCTCCGTGGCTGTCCAAAGTCCAGGAACTGAAGAGTAGGAGCTGTCTCTGCGAAAGGTTTCAATGCTCTAATCTGTCCTCTGGAGGGATATGTGACATGCACAAAGGAGATCCCTTTCCCTGCGTCTCCTCCATCCCTATGGATCGCCCTATCTCCATGGTGACCATAACATTTTCACTATTGAAGGGACCCTAAGCCACCCTCAACCTGTAGGTTTGTTTGTTAAAAAGTATTAGAACTTACTTACAGTCTGATTGTTCTGTAGTGCGGGTAGCGCATATGTGAGGTGGTGCCTCTCAGCCAATCACGTTGCGAGCTGGGGTCAGTCCCCCTGGTGCAGTTCTGGCAAGAATAGGCCTGGATGCAGAGACCGTGGGATCAAAGGATTGTAAAAGTGAGTTTGACTGCTCTTTTTAGCAAAACAAGATATTGGTTGGGAGGGCAGGGACCCTAAAATTTGTAAAAGTTTTTTTAGGGTGGTGCAAACCCTTTAAAACTATATACATGACCTATTCTCTGGTGCAACTGTCTCGGCCTTGTGCATGCGGAACTGGCAAGCAGGGGGCCATGACCGGCAGCGGTTGGTCTGTGGATTGACTGAGAGGCTAGTCAATCCACAGACGAGAGGCTGCCGGCATTCACATGCTGGAGGGAACGAAGACAATGTAAGTATATTTCTGCAGCTTTTTATTTAAACTAACATAGCGGGCTGGCTAGGGTACCCTACACTACAGAAATAAGTTTTGATGGTAGGGGTTGAAAGGAGAAGAAGGGGATCCAGAGGGAGGGAGGGTTCCCTGCGCGGGAAGAACCTTTAGAGGACAGAGAAGAACGCAGGGACAAGGATGACTCACGACAGCCCTACTCATCACTTTCTTAACTTGGGAAGACACTGCCAGGAGAACAATTTAGAAACAGGGAGGTAAGGTAAGGATTTGAAACACATACAGTGGGGCAGTAGTGGGTTAAATTTTAGTTTTGGGGTGGGACATGCCCTTATCTCGAGTGCTGGGGATTGCACAGCTTACAGTGCTAACAGGAAATAAACCACCCTTATACTGCGTAACTGGTATGGCCACTTGTACGGAGAACACGGTTCCCCCCTTAATTTGTGTTTCTATCATTTATTCTAAGAGGGCCTAGTGGAGTGCATAAATTTATGGTTTTAAGCCACTTTGTTCTCATGATAGGTTTGAAGTGACATTTAATTTGATTGTTCATTCTGATGGATAGTAAATGAGAAAGAAATGTTCATTTGATGGGAAGGATAAGGGCAGCAATCCAGCACATTTCAGAAAGAGCTTGCACACAGCAATCTCTTCAAGTGACCAATGAAGGCAGGCAGCAGGACTACAGATGGCAACATCTGCTAGAACGGGGACCCAGCATTATGGAATACAAACGGATTGTCCCCTTGCTTTCTAATATACAGGTGTGAATAATGAACATTGACGGGATTCCCAGAGAAGTAGACAATACAACCCCCAGAGCCGAGACAAAGTGGAGAGGTAAGGAAAATTAAAACATTTACGCCTAACCGTTTTGTCCAGAAAGATACAAAATAAATGAGTGGTAAATGTAGTTCTTTCTCAGTAAAAACTTTATACATGGGATAGAGGATCAGAGAGATGGCCGAACTTACTGAAGTTCGGGCGTTTCTGAACCATAAAACTACAGTAAAAGTTCGGAAAAACAACCCATTATAGTCAATTGGAACTAATTGTTGAAAAGTTCAGATAATAAAGATAAACTAACAATGGAACTTACTGTAAATGTTGTGGTGCCGGGGAAAATGGTCGGGGGAACATGGTTATATCACCAAAACCTGTTTAAACATTTCAATAAGGAAAGAGGCATGTTACTTACTTTAGCCCGTTCCCGCGATACGATACCTGATGAAAACAAGATTACGTCAGTGATTGCATTGCGGGATCTGGCTAAGGTAAGAAGGTGACTTAACGCCGCCCACACAGTACTGTTAAGTTTCGCGCTACCAAGTAGCACAAAAACTTAACGGTAGGGGTTTCGGATCGATAGCACAGTGCTATTTCCAAAAAACATTTGGAAATGGCGCTGTGCTTTAAAATCCATCTAAAAACCATGTTAACCTGAAAATTTCTTCAGGTTAATGTGGGTTTTAGAAGGATTGGCCATATTGAATTTTCCACTTCTTTCCCCACTATCGGGCAAATGTTGGGTTTGCGCAAGGCTACATTCGAGGGGTTACGAAACGAACATTATTCGAGGGTTACGAACACGAACATTACATTCGAGGGTTACCGAAAACGAACATACATTCGAGGGTTACGAAAACGAACATACATTGAGGTTACCGAAAACAAACATTACATTCGAGGGTTAGGGAAAACGAACATTACATTCGAGGGTTACCGAAAATGAAACATTACATAGAGGGTTACCGAAAACGAACATTACATTCAAGGGTTACTGAAAAACAAACATACATTCGATGGTTACCGAAAAGAACATTACATTCGATGGTTAACGAAAACGAACATTACATTCGAAGGTTACCGAAAACGAACATACATTCGATGGTTACCGAAAAACGAACATTACATTCAAGGGTTACCGAAAACGAACATTACATTCGAGGGTTACCGAAAACGAACATTACATTCGAGGGTTACCGAAAACGAACATTACATTCGAGGGTTAACGAAAATTAACATTACATTCGAGGGTTACCGAAAACTAACATTACATTCGAGGGTTACCGAAAACTAACATTACATTCGAGGGTTACCGAAAATGAACAGTACATTCGAAGGGTTACCGAAAAACGAACATTACATTCGAGGGTACCGGAAAAAAACGACATTAAATTCGAGGGTTAACGAAAAAAACATTACATTCGAGGGTTACCGAAAATAAACATTACATTTGAGGGTACCGAAAATGAACATTACATTAGAGGGTTACCGAAATGAACATTACATTCAAGGGTTCGAAAACGAAATTAAATTCGAGGTTACCGAAAACGAACATTACATGCGAGGGTTACCGGAAAACTTAACATTACATTTTGAGGGGTACCGAAAACGAACATTACATTCGAGGGTACTGAAAATTAACATTACATTCGAGGGTTATGAAAATGAACATTAATTCGAGGGTAGGTTAGTGAAAAAATGAAAATTACATTCAAGGGTTACCCGAAAACGAAACATTACATTCGAGAGGTTACCGAAAACGAACATTACATTCGAGGGTTAGTGAAATGAACATTACATTCAAGGGTACCGAAAACGAACATACATTCGAAGGTTACTGAAAATGAACATTACATTCGAGGGTTAGTGGTAGTGAAAACGAACATTACATTCGAGGGTTACGAAAACGAACATTACATTCGAAGGTTACGAAAACGCAACATTACATTCGAGGGTTACTGAAAAGACATACATTAGAGGGTATGAAACGACATAATTCGAGGGTTATTGAAAACGAACATTACATTAGAGGGTTACTGAAAATTAACATACATTCGAGGGTTAGTGAAATGAAAAACATTACATTAGAGGGTTACCGAAACGAAATTACTCAGAAGGTTACCGAAAACGAACATTAATTCGAAGTGGTACCGAAAACGAACATTACATTCGAGGGTTACCGAAAAACGAACATTACATTCGAGGGTTACCGAAAACGAACATTTACATTCGGGGTTACTGAAAATGAACATTACATTAGAGGTTATTGAAAACGAACATTACATTCGAGGGTTATTGAAAACGAACATTACCTTAGAGGGTTATTGAAAACGAACATTACATTAGAGGGTTATTGAAACGAACTTAGCCCGTTCCCGCGATACGATACCTGATGAAAAACAAGATTACGTAGGTATTGCATTGCGGGATCTGGCTAGGTAAGAAGCGGTGACTTTAACGCCGCCCACCACAGGACTGTGAAGTTAGCGCTACCAAGTAGCACAAAACTTAACGGTAGGGGTTTCGGATCGATAGCACAGTGCTATTCCAAAAACATTGGAAATGGCGCTGTGCTTTTAAAATCCATCTAAAACCATGTTAACCTGAAAATTTCTTCAGGTTAATGTGGGTTTTAGAAGGATTTGGCCCATATGAATTTTTCCACTTCGTTCCCCACTATCGGGCAAATGTTGGGTTTGCGCAAGGCTACATTCAGAGGGTTACCGAAAACGAACATTACATTCGAGGGTTACCGAACACGAAATACATCGAGGGTTACCCGAAAACGAACATTACATTCGAGGGTTACCAAACGAACATACATTGAGGTTTACCGAAAACAAACATTAAATTCGAGGGTTAGGAAAACGAACATTAACATTCGAGGGTTACCGAATGAAACATTACATTAGAGGGTTACCGAAAACGAACATTACATTCAAGGGTTACTGAAAACAAACATACATCGATGGTTACGAAAAACGAACATTACATTCGATGGTTACCGAAAAACGAACATTACATTCGAGGGTTACCGAAAACGAACATTACATTCGATGGTTACCGAAAACGAACATACATTCAAGGGTTACCGAAAACGAACATTAATTCGAGGGTACGCCGAAACGAACATTACATTCGAGGGTACCGAAAACGAACATTACATTCGAGGGTTAACGAAAATTAACATTACATTCGAGGGTTACCGAAAATAAACATTACATTTGAGGGTTACCGAAAATGAACATTACATTAGAGGGTTACCGAAAACGAACATTACATTCAAGGGTTACCGAAAACGAACATTACATTCGAGGGTTACCGAAAACGAACATTACATTCGAGGGTTAACGAAAATTAACATTACATTCGAGGGTTACCGAAAATAAACATTACATTTGAGGGTTACCGAAAACGAACATTACATTAGAGGGTTACCGAAAACGAACAAATTAATTCAAGGGTTACCGAAAACGAACATTACATTCGAGGGTTACCGAAAACGAACATACATTCGGGTTTACGTGAAATATAAACATTACATTCGAGGGTTACTGAAAATGAACATTACATCAAGGGTTTACCGAAAACGAACATTACATTGAGGGTTATTGAAAACGAACTACATAGAGGGTTACTGAAAATTAACATTACCTTCGAGGGTACCGAAAACGAAACATTACATTCGAGGGTTATGAAACGAACATTACTTAGAGGGTTATGAAAACGAACATTACATTCGAGGGTTACCGAAAACGAACATTACATTCGAGGGTACTGAAAACGAACATTACATAGGGTTATTGAAAACGAACATTACATTAGGGGTTACGAAAACGAACATTCATTCGAGGGTTACTGAAAACGAACATTACATTCGAGGGTTATTGAAAACGAACATTACATTCGAGGGTTACTGAAAACGAACATTACATTAGAGGGTTACCGAAAACGAACATTACATTCGAGGGTTACTGAAAACGAACATTACATTAGAGGGTTATTGAAAACGAACATTACATTCGAGGGTTACTGAAAACGAAATTAATTAGAGGGTTACTGAAAAACGAAACATACATTCGAGGGTTTATTGAAAAACGAACATTACATTCGAGGGTTACTGAAAAACGAAAATTACATTAGAGGGTTACCGAAAAACGAAACATTACATTCGAGGGTTACTGAAATTAACATTACATTCGAGGGTTCTGAAAATGAACATTACATTCAAGGGTTACCGAAAACGAACAACATTTCGAGGTACCGAAAACGAATTACATCGAGGTTACGAAAAGACATTACATTCGAGGGTTACTGAAAATTAACATTACATTCGAGGGTTACTGAAAATGAACATTACATTAGAGGGTTACCGAAAACGAACATTACATTCGAGGGTTATTGAAAACGAACATTACATTAGAGGGTTACCGAAAACGAACATTACATTCGAGGGTTATTGAAAACGAACATTACATTAGAGGGTTACCGAAAACGAACATTACATTCGAGGGTTAGGGAAAACGAACATTACATTAGAGGGTTATTGAAAACGAACATTACATTCGAGGGTTACCGAAAACGAACATTACATTCGAGGCGTTATGAAAACGAACATACATTAGAGGGTTTACTGAACGAACATTACATTCGAGGGTTATTGAAAACGAACATTACATTCGAGGGGTTACTGAAAACGAAAATTACATTAGAGGGTTAACGAAACGAACATTACATTCGAGGGTAATGAAAACGAACATACATTAGAGGGTTACTGAAACGAACATACTCGAGGGTTACTGAAAACGAACATTAATTAGAGGGTTACTGAAAACGAACATTCATTAGGGGGTTACTGAAAACGAACATTACATTAGAGGGTTACTGGAAACGAACATTACATTAGAGGGTATTGAAAACGAACATTACATTAGAGGGTTATTGAAAACAAACATTACATTCGAGGGTACTGAAAACGAACATTAAATTCGAGGGTTACTGAAACGAAACATTACATTAGAGGGTTACCGAAAACGACATAATAGAGGGTTAATGAAGAACATTAAATTCGAGGGTTAAGAACAAACAAAAATTACATTCGAGGGTTACTGAAATGAACATTACATTCGAGGGTTACAGAAACGAACATTACATTCGACGGGTTACTGAAACGAAACATTACATTCGAGGGTACTGAAACGAACATTACATTAGAGGGTTACCAGAAAACGAACATTAATTCGAGGGTTACTGAAAAACGAACATACATTCGAGGGTTACTGGAAACGAACATTACATTAGAGGGTTACCGAAAAAGAACATTACATTCAAGGGTTACCGAAAACGAACATTAATTCGAGGGTTACCGAAAACGAACATTACATTCGGGGTTACCGAAAATGAACATTACATTCGAGGGTACTGAAATGAACATTACTTCGAGGGTTATGAAAACGAACACTACATTCGAGCGTTACTGAAAACGAACACTACATTCGAGGGTTACTGAAAAGGAACATTACTCGAGGGGTACTGAAAATGAACATACATTAGAGGGTTACCGAAAACGAACAAGACATTCGGAGGGTTACCGAAAATGAACATACATTCGAGGGTTACCGAAAACGAACATTATAATCGAGGGTTACCGAAATGAACATTACATTCGAGGGTAGTGAAAAGAAACTACATTCGAGGGTTACTGAAAACGAACATTAATTCGAGGGTTAGTGAAAACGAACATTACATTCGAGGGTAGTGTAACATTGTGATAGATCAAGAATAACGTCTGTGAACGATACTTCATAGGTTAGCGAACGGCTTATAAATTCGATAATAATCAAATTTTCGGTAATCAAAATAAGACGGGGTTCACGAAAACCGAACTAGTTCGAATAGTTCAAGTGTATCCGAACTAATAAAGTCGTGCCGAATCAGGTTTCGGTTCGATTCAAGTCCATCACTAGTGAACAGATGCAGGAACTGTCGACCGAATAAAAGATTTTAAAGAAATGTAAAAAAAAAGCTTTTCTCTATGTTCAGTTCTCCTTTAAATTTTTTGCTGAAGTCATAATTTCCAATTGAAGGGGGGGTGTTGGATTCTATCACCAAACGTTCAATATTACTGGCACAAATCATTCCTTTTCCTGCCAAGTTTACTTTAAGCATTCAAGGATAAAAGCAGATTAGTGATTTGCAAATGTGCATTATGTGAAGTGTTTTTAGTGTTTATGATAGCAGAAGATTTAAAGCTTTTTCCCTTTTTTTACGTCCTGGCACCAGGTGAGGAAACTCCTCAATTTCTACAATTAAATCAATACCCCCCACCCAGGATTTTCTTATGGTTTACTGTCATACGAATAGTTTTTCTGTTGGTACGAACAAATACTTTTTAACAACATCAGAGATCACAGAATGATGGATTAATCTGCAAATCCTCCTAGGAGCTTTGTCAGCACCTAAAAACGTGTGTGGATGAATTAATAACCTTTTATTTTTCATACATTTCAGAGATTGAAAGTAATTAAATAGCAATCAATGTCTGGGGTTTGTATCTCTCTCTCTCTCGATTACATTGTGATTCATTACTAGGATTTTAACAAAAAACACAGTTCATTCATCTTTGAAGGTCTGCGATGCGATGAAAAGTTTGCCTTATTCTCTAATCAGGGAGAGTTATTAAAAAATGTGACAGTTCAGACATTGGAGATCTATCTGCAACATGTTCAAATTGACATGCTGTATGCATAAAGATAGTGTTTTATAAAGGAGGAACTAAATCTAAAAACCTGCCATTTAAGAGGAGTTAGGCTTTCAGAACTTTCTAGAAATATGATTGGTTAATGTAAAGCATGTAAACCAAGCATTAAAAAATTGACCAATCAGAATGGATTAGGGTTTTCTGCAAACACTATATAAAGTGGTGACACTCGCTGCGGAACTCAGATGCCTCGCAGTAGAGGCTGAAGATAGAAGAAAGAAGTGGCTGGCAACATCGGCTCCGTGAGGCCGGCGATGCCAGCGGGCTCACTGGCGGCCGCAGTGAGTATGCCTGGCATTGGCGACCTGAGTGGGGTTGGTGTCACCAGCCCGAAGACGTCGCGTCGGATCAAAACGCCGGCAACATCGGCCTCGTTGAGGTCGCCGGCGCCCACTGGGGATTACTCTCGGGGGTCGGCGGCCTCAGTGGAGCTGGTTGTCGCCGGGACTGGGAAGAAAGAAGACGCCGCCCAAGGGCTTTTTAAGAGCCGCACACTGGGGGGACCCCGCAAAGGCACTTGTAAGTGCCGCAAAGGCCCTGATAGGGCCGGGGGGGGGGGTCCTGGTTTGAGCTGCGGGGACCCTTAAGCCCCAAAAGGCCTTCTCAGGGCCACGCTGGAGGGTGCCTCCACCCTCAGATGGTCCCTCCCTTCCCCTCCCCAGGAGAGGCGGGGGGGGGGCTTGGAGGGGTTGATGGGTTGCTGGGGCGGGTGCCACCTGCTGCGGCCCCTTCCCGGCAGCCCCCTAGCCTCCTGTTCCGAGAAGATTGCCGGAGCGGAGAGGGATAGAAGGGGTTGGGAGGGCTGCTGGGAAGCACGGCGGGTGGTCTCTGCCGCCGTGGGGGGTTGTGGGCGGGGTGTGGACGTGGCCTCCGGGGCGGGTTGCATGCCACATCCCCGCGCAAGGAGGATAGTATCGGCTGCTTTTGCCACCTTCAAGTGACGAAGTGTAACAAAGGCCGATAGCAGTGCGAAACACATTACCGCCGCTTTAATAAATAAGCAAAAAAAAAAAACGGAAAAAACACAAAAAAAAGGGCGGGAACGGTAAGTATCGCCGCGAAGGGTTAACGCTTCGTTAACTTTTCGTGGCCATTTTCGGACATTAATAAATCGTGTTAAACGCGATTTATGCGTTAATGTCAGGGAAAACGGCGACGAAAACTTAACGAAGCTTTATAAATATGCCCCTTAGACTCCTGGCCTCTCATCTCTCTACTCTCCAGTCTATCTTAAACTCGGCAGCTCGGATCATCTCACTCTCCTCCAAAAGAGAACCCGTAACCTGATACTTCAGTCCATAGGGTGGCTTCCCATCAAACAAAGAATCATATTCAATACCCTTCTTTTAACCTTTAAATCCCTTTGCTCTACTGCACCTCCCTACTTATCTTCTCTCTTGGGGCCATATTTATAAAGCCGCTTTTTAGTAAACTACCGCAATGATATTCTATGGGGATTATAAATCTACAATTCGTTATCGTAGATTTACGATCTGTATCATAAATTTATGCTTGGTATCGTAAATTTACAACCGTTAAACCAATCGTTAATCTCCGATCGGTTTAACGATCTTAAATTTACGATACAGATTGTTAGAGTCGCAGTATCGATAAAAAGCAATACCGCGCCTTTATAAATATGGCCCTTCGTCCCTTATGTTCCAGGCCGTGCCCTCCGTTCCTCGCAAGGAAATCTTCTCCACAAATTCCCAACAAACACTACTGCCTCCCGCCTTAAAGGACAACTATACTGTAAAAATTAACTTTTTAAAAATGAAAAGCACCTATGGCAAGGAGATAGGATTGATTATTCCCACCTCCCAATATTGTTTTGTTAAGGAGCTATAGCACATACAGTTTTCATCCGCCAGGTTATGGCCCTGGGCCATTCTATATTAAAGATAGTGCTGAAGCTCACAGGAAGACTGGCAGAAGCAGTTTTCTTTGTCTTGCTGCTCCTCATAGAAATTATATTGGCAGGTAAAAAAGCCCCAATCCCACCTTCCTGCCTCAGGTACTTTTTATTTTAACTGTTTTTAAAAAAAACTTTATATGCACTATAGTTTCCCTTTAAACCATTCTCTCTTGCTGCTCCCTACCTTTGGAACTCTTTCCCTCTCTCGCTTCGCCTTGTGACATCCATTAATGCTTTCAGATCTAAACTGTTATCCTACCTTTCTGAGCATCATCAGAACAAATGATTGTTAGCCCATTTAAGCACTTTGTACCCATCCCCCCACCTGTATCTGTATGTCCCCCCCACTTAGATTGTAAGCTCTTTGGGGCAGGGATCTAATTCCTAATGTGTCGAGACTTGTTGCACTTATATCCATTTATACATAATTTATATATATGCTTTCTTAACCAATGTATGAAATTGTATTTAATTTAATTTTTATCTATCTGTATAATGGCTTGCACTTATCCCCTTTGTATACTCTGTATTTTATAATGTACAGCTCTGCGTACTTTTTTATAAAGTGGTGCTTTATAAAAAAAATTATACATATATAGATATGATGTCCTTAAAACGGGACAAGGCATATGGGGAAATCTGCAGTCTTCATTGGGAGAACGATCGGGGCTGTAAGTAGCATGATCATTACGAAATGCAGATTCTGTCTATCATTTTGTAATGTTAGTGGATGTGTGTACCCAGCTTTTGACTCTGGCACTGGGCATTATATCTGGGGCATGTGCTTGGGCTGCCACTTATTGGTAAACTAAATGGTCTTTGAAAAGAATTCCCTATGTCTATTATAAATAAACATCAACTATTATATAATGGGTATACTCCCAGCACCAGTGGTTTCAAAGACTTAGAGCTGCATTCCCAAAAGTTTCCACTTGTATTCAGAATAGTTTAAAGCTAGGCACACACACTAGTGATAAAGCCCCAATACCGTCAAAAAGAACCATAGGGAGAACCCTCGGCACTGTGTGTTCCCTGATCTTTGAAAAATGACAGACAGGATCTTACAGATCCTGTCTGTCATCTTTCAAAAACCTGTACTGTGTGTACCCACATTAACTTTGTGACATTGGTTGAGCTCAAAGGGAATATAAAAAGAAAATAGGATATGTTGTTTTTAAAAATATCTTATGTTGAGAAATACCAAGATATCAACTGAACTCTTCACATTTTACAAAGTACAGTAAGTGGGAAAAAAATTGAGTAGATGTTTTATTGGATATTTTAACGGATACAAACTTTTAAAACAGCTGATTCTGTTTTAGTTTTCTATCTATATTCCCTTTGAGAGCAACCAATCTGACAAAATTAAAAGAGATCAACTATTATTGAACAAATCCCACATAAATTAGGGCTCATCCACAGCAAAGACAGAAGGTGATATAAGGGAACTTATTATAAAACTTATTCTAAATAAATGTAAATGTGTATAATCAGTCCTCAGGTTATGAGAGAGATCCTCGCTTAAAAATGTGGAAACGTAGACAAGGTAAAACACATACTCTTTAAAGTATAATTATACTGACCCAAACATACCCCTCCCCTTAAAAGTATGAGGTCTTGGAAAACTTGATCTGTAAAATACAATAAAGTCATACAAGGGGGATAAATAAGGGGGATACATAAATATATAAATTATATAAATAGAATTGCTAGGGCTTTGCCACAAGAGATAATGAGGTCCCTGCCCCGTAGAGCTTACAATCTAGTTATGTGGTCTCAGACCGACTCCACTGCCTCCCCTAGTCCTCGTGTGTCGGAATTCTTCTTTATAGGTTAAATTGCCGCTATCAATATATCATATATAGTATATTCTTGTTCTAGTAGTCTCAGTGAATATAACTTCAAAGGTTTATTACTAATTATTTCATAACAAGTAGAATATAAACAGCAAAAATACACCATCTAAATTTTAACATTATACTTGTCCTGTAGAACAACTTAGGCTAATAGATAAATTAAAGATTGTTAGCTCTTCGAGGCTACACACTTATTCCTTCTTTATCACGTCACAGCAAAGCATTTTTATGTAATTATTATTTTGTTTTTAAATGTAGTTTGTTACATTTATCCTTGTGTCTACTGAGTGGTTCTGTAAAAATAAATCTGTACGTATAAGTACAAACGTTAGTGCTCATTATTGTTGATTTGTACTTGAGGTCCGAGAATAATTAAACATGTGAATGTTACTTTATGTCTTAATGTGAGTTTTAGTGGATCTTGACTGTTGACCTACTTGTTATCTGGGCATATCTGGTTAACTGTCCATGAAAGAATTTAATAGTCAATAGAAAAGCGGGGCTATGAGAATGTTTATTCTCGCTGTGGGATTTTCTTCTTAATTGACCAAACGCTGATCTAAAATAACTTCTCAGACAGAGGGACAAAAGTTGCAGCATTTTAACTGAGGCAGATAATGTTAGAACATTAAGTAACAAAGTTATTTTCCATCACATATCATCAGTGGCGTAATTAAGAATCACTGGGCCCCTAGCAAATTTGTTATGGGGCCCATATCCCTGGTTCATGTATAGTGGTTCTCTGAGAGGAGGCTATATCTCTCATAGGAAAATTAAGAAGATAGGGCACCCTGCAAGGGTCTGCTCCACTGCATAACTACCAGGTCTACATATATTTGATCACACTGATAATCCAACACGTGTTCTCTCACTAGTTAATTCAATCTTTCAAAATTCCTAAAAAAAGACTGTCAGATACTTGCAATTTAGGGAAACTTGCTGATCTAGCTGATCAAGATTCAGTTTATTCTACGCCCCATTTTGATCCCTTGAAGCAATTTGATTGGATTACCTTCAATTAGTTTCAGTCAGTGGGCTAGGCTAAAAATCAATGGCAGCTTGCAGGGGGAAGTCAACAGATACAATGGCATCTTGCAGGGGGAAGTAAACAGATACAAATGCAGCTTTCAGGGAAAGTAAACAGATACAAGGATCTTTTGTTTCTGTATAATACCATCTGGTTATTTTTATTGCATTTATTTTGTCAAGCTGAACAACATATATAATTTGTTCTCGGTTTGTAATATCCACACATTTATACTGTAAAAATGTAATACTTTCTGCACAAGTTTAACGGTTTTTATTGAGAGAGAATTAAACACAAATTTGCTACCACTGTAATCTGAATGCTTCTACAATAAGAACATTAATGGAGTACAAGATGTAACTGCAGTAAATAGCATTGAACTGCAGTACGTATCCCTAATCTATAGTTATTTGCATTAAATAACTGTCATTGCCACTTTAAACCCTTCAAAAAACCTTATGTACATGTGGACCTTCTGGCCACAAATTCTGACTTCAATCACATGCTCCCTAGAATTGGCTAGATCCTTCTGTTGGACAGTGACCTGTTGTAGCTCCTGCAGTATTTGAGGACTGGGCATGTGTGAGACTCTTCAGTGACAGCATGTGTGAGTAGTTGAGGACTGGGCATGTGTAAGAAACTTTACAGTCAGCGACTAAAACAGTCGGTGTGAGTCAGTCTGAGAAAGAAATGCTGGGAAGTGAGGCACATGACCCACATGTTAATAAGTTAAGTTGCTAATCCTGTGGTGTAACTCGGAATGACTGGGCCCTCAGCAAAACTATGATAGGGCCCCTATCCCTGCTTAATATACAGGGGTTTCCTGGAAGTGGGCTGTATCTGTCATAGGTAAAATAAGAAAATGGGTAGATAAGCCCCTGAGAATCCACAGCAAAATGATAGGGGAGACACAAATTAATATTTTTAAGTCAAAGCGCACTGTCATCTGATTCATTGGCCGGTATTTATGAAGAGTCACTATCAGTAATTGTTTATACTAGGCAAAAACTTTAATTTTTTCGGTATTGTTTTCAGCCACTCTGTTCATTTTGGGCATGGTCAAAAAGCTAGGCAGTATTCAGAGACCGTTGGGTAATATTCCATTGGGTTTACTGTGGTTGAAAATAAACACAGCAGTCTTAACCATAACAGATTTTCACCCGGTATAAAGGATCGCTCTTGGACAATATCAGTAATGATTCTTTATAAATATGGGCCAATATATTTTATGGACTTTGATTATTCTTTAAACCTCTATATTTATTAATGATTTATCCCTACATTTCTCTTGCCTGTGATAAGTTTACCACAAGATCATGGACGTAAACAGGTTAGTCACACTGTAAGAATCTTTGTGCTGGTTCTTTAATAGACTGCGTACAGGATGAATCGTTTTACTGTCCAAATTCCAGTTATTGCTGCCAAAAGACATTAACAAATGAAAGAACAATAAAACGTTAAATTGTGAAATCGTTAAACGTTATATTGCAATAATATTTGGATTCCACTGCTACGTTACCTTATCCTGGTTGTTGACAGTTTTACCCATAAACTGACATTTATTTTACAAGCAGTGGATATAGTGTGTATCTAAGGACAATATTCCGTCTTTCTTTCCATTCTAAATAAATATTCTCTACCCTCCTAAACTTAAGTATTATAAACAAAAGTATCAGAATATGCTCCAAGGACAAAGGAGAAACCTTGAGAACCTTATGATTGGTTGCTGTTTAGTCCTCTCCCACATGGAGTTTTAATTGGCTTTGACTGTGAGCTGGATCACATTTGCCTGGGTGCAGTGTTCGGACAGCTAAGGAATATTTAACGTGGCTGCATATCCTGGATGATTGTTCTTAGTTTAAACTTACTGTATGAAGAGCAAACATGAGTATATATGCAAGGAGGGTGACACTGCCAGCAATCACCCCGCTGGTTCTGCAGAAAAGGGTAGGGCGGCTAATGATCTACAATGCTTTTTCTTTATTCACATGGATATTTACAGTATATGTACTGCCATTGAGTTAGAAGCAGAGATAGCAGTAGACTTTACAAGCTGTACTTAACTATTAGTCTAAATGTATTGCTCTGCAGTTTATAGATATATGTTACCTCTTCCATTACATTTTTAGAATTGTTGTGAATTGTAAATTGAACATGTGCCGTGTCTAAGCTATTGTGTTTTACAAACTTATTCTATGATAATAATAATTTATATGTACAGCTTATTATCTCACTCTATCTATCTATCTATCTATCTGTCTGTCTGTCTGTCTGTCTGTCTGTATGTCTGTCTGTCTGTCTGTCTGTCCCTACCTACCTACCTACTTATCTATCTATCTATCTATCTATCTATCTATCTATCTATCCATAAAGTAAATTGCAGAGCACTCACAGGACTTGTGCAGAAGTTCCAACTTTATTTCATGTGCAACGAAACAGATAGCGACGTTTCGGTCTGTGTCTTAGACCTTTCTCAAGCTATAATTCTGCCAGTGCGCCGTACCACTTGGGTACGCAGCGCTGTACATTATAAAATACACAGTATACATACAAGGGGATAAGTGCAAGCCATTATACAGATAAATACAAAATTAAATTAATTTAAATACAATTTTATACATCGGTTAAGAAAGAATATATTATATAAATTATGTATAAGTTGATATAAGTGCAACATTCCTCGACACATTAGGAATGAGATCCCTGCCCCAAAGAGCTTACAATCTATGTATGTATGTATTTAACTTTCTACATACCAGCTCTAACTATCTTGCTTCACACTGTAAAGAATAGTTCTGTCCAGTCTTTAAATTATTGCAAGGGGTAATCCCATTTTATTGTAATAAAATGGGATTATCTGCAATAAAATGGGATTACCCCTTACAATAATTTAAACGATTGTACAGCCCTAATCTTTACAGTGTGTAGTATTGTCTATCTGGCAGTGAGGTGGCCAGAATGGATTGGACACCTAGGAGGTACCTTGTGTATATTTGTGCTTCTAACTATCTAGCTACCTAACTATCATCCCTGTATCTATGTAGATATCTAGCTACCCAACTATTATCCCTGTATTTATGTAGATATCTAGCTTCCTAGCGATCATCCCTGTATCTATGTAGATATCTAGCTACCTAACAACCATCCGTGTATCTATGTAGATATCTAGCTACCTAACTACCATCCATGTATCTATGTAGATATCTAGCTACCTAACTACCATCCATGTATCTATGTAGATATCTAGCTACCTAACTACCATCCTTGTATCTATGTAAATATCTAGCTAACTAACCATCATCTATATATCTAGGTAGAATCTAGCTACCTATCATCCCTGTATCTATGAGATATCTAGCTACTTAACTATCATCCGTATACTGTTGTATCTAGCTACCTAACTATGATCATGTATCTAGTAAATATCTACCTACCAACCTATCATCTATGTATCTATGTAGCCATCTATCACCTATCTATCACCCCTGTATCTAGTAGATATCTAGCTACATAACGGTCATATTGTATCTATGTAGATATTCTAGCTACCTAACTACCATCCCTGTTTCTATGTAGATATCTACCTATTATCTATGTATCTGTAGTATCTAACTACATAACGGTCATCTATGTATCTATGTAGATATTCTAGCTACCTAACTACCATCCTGTTTCTATGTAGATATCTACCTATTATTATGTATCTATGTAGATATCTAGCTACATAACGGTCATCTATGTATCTGTAGATATCTAGCTACCTAACTCCATCCCTGTTTCTATGTAGCTATCTACCTATTATCTATGTATCTATGTAGATATCTAGCTACATAATGGTCATCTATGTATCTATGTAGATATCTAGCTACCTAACTACCATCCTGTTTCTATGTAGATATCTACCTATCATCTATGTATCTATGTAGATATCTAGCTACATAATGGTCATCTATTATCTATGTAGAGTATCTAGCTACCTAACTACCATCCTGTTTCTATGTAGATATCTACCTATCATCTATGTACCTATGTAGATATCTAGCTACTACCATCTATGTACATATCTAGCTACCTAATCATCATCTGTGTATTTGTAGATATCTAGCTACCTAACTATGATCTATGTATCTATGTAAATATCTACCTACCACCGATCATCTATGTATCTATGTAGCCATCTATCTACCTATCTATCACCCCTGTATCTATGTAGATATCTAGCTACATAACGGTCATATGTATCTATGTAGATATCTAGTACCTAACTACCATCCCTGTTTTATGTAGATATCTACCTATTATCTATGTATCTATGTAGATATCTAGCTACATAACGGTCATCTATGTATCTATGTAGATATCTAGCTACTAACTACCATCCCTGTTTCTATGTAGTATCTACCTATCATCTATGTACCTATGTAGATATCTAGCTACCTACCATCTATGTACAATCTAGCTACCTAACCATCATCTGTGTTATATGTAGATATCTAGCTACCTAACTATTATCTATGTAGATATCAAGCTACCTACCTATCATTATGTAGATATCTAGCTACCTAATTATCATCTGTGTATATGTAGATATCTAGCTACCTATCATCTATGTATCTATGTAGATATCTAGCTGCTATCATCTATGTACTATCTAGCAGTACAATCTAGCTACTATCATCATGTACATATCTAGCTACCTATCATCTATGTATCTAAGTAGATATCTAGCTATCTACTATCATCTGTGTCTATGTAGATATCTAGCTACCTAACCATCATCTATGTATATATGTATTTATCTAGCTACCTACCTATAATCTTTGTAGATATCTAGCTACCTAGCTATCATCTATGTAGATATCTAGCTACCTACCTATTATCTATGTATATATGTAGATATCTAGCTACCTAATTATCATCTATGTAGCTATCTAGCTACCTACTTTTCATCTGTGTATATGTAGTATCTAGCTACCTAACTATCACCTATGTGATCTATGTAGATATCTAGCTACCTACAGTAACTATCACCTATGTATCTATGCAGATACTGTATATAGATACCTACCTATCATCTATGTAGATCTAGCTTCCTATCATCTATGTATCTAGTATTAGATATCTAGCTGCCTATCATCTATGTATCTATGTAGATATCTAGCTGCCTATCATCTATGTACATATCAGCTACTAACTAACTATCATTTATGTATCTATGTAGATATCTAGCTACTACAGTAAACTATCATCTATGTATCTATGTAGATATCTAGATACCTACCTATCATTATGTAGATATCTAGCTACCTATCCTCTGTGTATCTATGTAGATATCTAGCTACCTACCTTTCATATCGATGTAGATATATAGCTACCATCACCTGTGAATAGTAGATATCTAGCTACCTACAGTAACTATCATCTATGTATATCGTAGATATCTAGATACCTATCTATCATCTACTGTATGTAGATATCTAGCCACCTATCATCTATGTATATATGAGATATCTAGCTACCTAATTATCATCTATGTATCTTTGTAGCTATCTTGTATTTAGATATCTAGCTACCTATAAATCAAACCAAGGAGTTTTTATAGCGCACATCGATGTTCCGAATCAATGTAACTCCAGAAAGTTAAAATGAATAGTCTTTATTCTGCATCATAGCCACAAACAGTATGTATACACGCCTTACGCATTTCGAGCCGTCCAGGGTACTTACTCATTGGCTTGATGTTACGTCACACAGTCCCGAATCTTATAGGATCCACTTCCCTATTAAGGGGTTGATCCATAAACAATAAGCAATGATTGGATACATTATACAAAAGTTAAAGAGATAAAAAAACATATAATATAATAAATGAACATTAATAAATAGGGCCACGTACAATCAAAATTAATGTACTATGGAATTGGATCAGCTGTGCAGAGTTTTACCATGATGACAATCTATTAAGTGATAGGTACAAGGTTTGTACACCGTATCTCCTGTTTATCAAAGTGAGTTGAAGTGTGTGGAATAATGGACAGCTTTAGAATATATATATATCACGCTGGGGTCTTTTCTTTTCTACCAGTTCTACCTACTATCATATGGTATCTATGTGATATCAGCTACCTACCTATCATATGTGTATCTATGTAGATATCTAGCTACCTACCTATCATATGTGTATCTATGTAGATATCTAGCTACCTACCTATCATATGTGTATCTATGTAGATATCTAGCTACCTACCTATCATATGTGTATCTATGTAGATATCTAGCTACCTACCTATCATATGTGTATCTATGTAGATATCTAGCTACCTAAGTGAAAGGTAAAGGATCGATATTGGAAAATACCAATGGTGGAATTTACTGCCTGCCATATATTTAGCACACTAACTGATTCTATCCAATTTAGTTGCACTTAAATCCCTTTAACCCCTAACTAAAGACAATTCAATATCCTTTCTGCAGACGGTTTTGCATGACTGTTCAACACCAGCATATAACTAGGGTTTAATAGTCACACAGGGGTTAATCACTTTCAGGATTTACCCAGAGCCATTAAAGGGATATTGAATCTCTGTAAGGGAGATCTACCCAGAACGAATGCCACTTGGAGTTAATCTCGCTGCAAGTGTTTAAATAGTGTGTAAATAGGATTTGTTGTCGCCCAGACAAATGACTTGTTTGTTTGTAGGTTAAATGATTACACGGATTTCTGTATAAATCTGCAGGAACACATGTAAACTACAGTATTGTAAAGAAACTCATGGTTTGTGTTGATTTGCTAGTTTGAAATTCCCTGATTAATTATTATGTCTAGTTTGTGTGATAGACTAATGTAGGGGCTCTAATAGTTTATGGGGGAGTAGAAAGGACATAGAGGCTGTGTATATTTATGTTATTTTAATAACTCTGTTTTCATAACTAGAGGAGTGTCTCAGATTTCATTTGGTAGTTTAAGCCACAATTACTTAGAAAATTCAGAGCACAATAGTATTCTGGGACTGCAGGGAGACATAATAGTGCATTTTGGGTGGAAATTTGTGTATAGACGGTCAGACGTTAAGAGCTTGAAAGAGCACTGTGGTAATGCAGTGCCAACTGGTAAAGGGGCTGAATGAATGTGCAGTCAGCGCCGGATGTATTATCGCACATCGTACCTAGCTTGAGGGGCATGTTTCTAAAGAAGTGTTGTCTTCCTAACAGAAATAACACTGCATTTAAATTAAGCTGGCTATACAATAGGCAGACATTTGATAAAGTCTAAAGGTCACATTTTACAAGAAGCGGTTTCCTGGAGAAAATCCAATTTGGCCCATTAATTTTGTGATCCAAGTTGATTGCATAAAAGAGCAGGCTAGGCGGTCTTAGATAGATTGGACAATTGTCTATAGATGAACGTCTAAAGGTGGCCATACACGTGATTTCCATACATTGTGCCAACAGAGCGATTGGTATCTGTTGGCACAATGTGATGGCAACCGCAGATATGGACCCAACTGATACCGCGGTATGTGGATCGGTCAGCCATTCGGCCCTACACGGGCCAATAGTATCGTCTCTCTTTACTTAAAGTAAAGAGAGCCGATAGCGACCAGTGGAAATTTTCCATCTATCCCGAACAACTGTAATGTCCACCGGTTTTGGGCCCTAAACACTAATGTGTATGGCCACCTTAATTTGTCTAATATCTAAGTAGTGTATGAGCACCTTTTTAAAATTTCCAACAAGAGTCACAGTCACACAGTGCACACAAGTTCCAGGACTTTCATTAAACACTCTAATAATAATCACAAAAGTTTGTGTCCTTGTTGAATATTTTCTAGTATGGGACTTTTGTTTTGACTATAATATGGTCACATGGGATTGCACTTTGTGTATATGTTTCTGGTATACAGAAGCCATTACATGTTTGGTCTATTATAAAACAGTATTTTTTTTTGCCGAATAATGGGCAGGTGTGGATGGACCCCTGACAGTATACTTAAAGTGTATGTCCACCCCTTTTAAAAACTTTTTTTATATTAGTAAGCATCCCTCCCTAGCCCCAACCGCTATAATAGATTTTTCAGAAACTCCCCCAATTATTACTTACCTTACCTCTTTCCTCCGGCATACTGTCCCGGCCCTCGCTTGCATGAAACGCAAGCAGGGGGCCGGACCGGCAGCCTCGCCCGTGGTTGGCTGAGAGGCAGCCAATCACAAACATGGCTGCCGGGAGTGGAGGTACCGGGGGAGAGAGCTAAGGTAAGTAGAGTTTAGGGAAGTTTCTGTAAAATTATATAGCGTTTTGGGGTTGGGGGAGGGAGACCTACTATATAACAAAGGGGTTTGTAGTAGAGGGAGGGAGAACAAAATGGGTGGGAGAGGGAGGGCTACAGTGCGCATGGCATAATTCTCCGGAGTAGAGACAGGAGTCCCATATGGACTTTGCCAGGCTCCTGGTGGCCAGTTTTTGGGACTTTGGAGGGACATAGCAGGGCAGCCATTTGGAGCTGGATGTAAGGTAAGGATTTTACTACACTACAAAGTGGAGCCAGTAGTGCGTTAAATTATAGTTTTGGGGGTAGACATGCCTTTTAACCCAATAATAATCAACACACAGACACTTTATTAAGGTGGTGGAAAAAAAAAAGATGTTTCAGCAAAGTTTGGCATAAATGAGCTTTATACACATGCCTTTAGTAAAATGGGATTTTCCACTATCCAATAACATATTACTGTAGCAACCAGACACATGGTCAATGATGTATCTCTCATCAAAGGAAATGTCCACACCTAACTAAGATCTACTATCATTATACTTAACTGGGGGGTGGACATGTCCTTTAAATTAAATTCTTTTGAATAAATTCATTTTTGTCTGCACTAGGCCTAACGAGTTTTTTGCTTTTAACATAAATTCAAAACAGACTGAATTGTAATTGCTGATTGGCTGTTATTTGCTACAAAATAATGGTAGGTTAAATGTCACATGGGAAACAAAGAGGCCAATGAGGGAAGTAGCTCTTGATTCCATCACCGATCGTTTACAATATTACTCAAGCTTAACGCTGCAAACCAATCTCATAAGCCTGCATGTTGTAAACAGTGAGAGGAACAAGTAATTTACACAAAAGTCTGGTGCAGACAAAGCAAACATAAAAAAAAATCTGCATTACAAAGTTGTGGGTTCTCCTCTTCTAAAGGGATTTAGCCTCTCTAAAGGGATGTTTATTCATAGGTCTTAGATGTTAATAATTTCCCACGAAAGTATATTTTGTTGTAATCTTAGGTGTGGTGTTGTCCCACAATTTGGTTTCACTTTATGGGTCCTTACTCCCATCTGCCAGAGTCCCAGCAGTAGTTACAGCAATCGAATAGGATTGGAAGGAGACTGCACACCGTATTCCACTGCAAACAACTTTATTTCACTGCACTTAGAAACATGTTTCGGATCTTACATGGATCCTTTTTCAAGCTTGAAAACTGTTAGATTTTACAAGACTGCGTGTGACCAAACTTTGCAAATTTTTATCAGGATACATATATTTATAGGCACTGCTGCTGTATAGCCAGTTGAGCAACCACAATTGGCACAATCCTGGGAGGCTAATCCCATGGGATTGTAAATGCTGCTAATTTACTTTAAAAGTGGGGTCACAATCATTTCTGCCTTTTAGGTATAAAATAAAAAACAGGTTGGTTTATATTTAGGTATATTATTAACAATATTTTTTCTTTGAGAATAGAATTCTAAATAATAAAAAATACATTGCTCCAGTGTTAGCGATGTTAAATAAGATAATGGATGAGTTCATATTGCATGGATTTGCCAAAGCTTGAATTAGAGACTTCTAACTTTTAGCTGAGAAAGAGGGAGAGAGATGGGGGGAGAGAGAGGGTGATTGGGGGGTAGAGAGAGAGGGTGACAGAGGGAGAGAGGAGATAGAGAAGGGTGAGAGAAAGGGTGAGGGGGAGGAGGGTAGAGAGAGAGAGGGTGACAGGGGAGAGAGGGAGAGGGAGAAAGAGAGTGAGAGGGGGAGAGAGAGAGGTTGACAGAGGGAGAGGCGTAGGAGGAGTGAGAGGAGGGGGATGGGGTGAGGGTAGAGAGGAGAGGTGGCAGAGGGATAGAGAGAGAAAGAGGAGAGAGAGGGAGGGAGAGAGGGTGAGAGGGGGGAGAGAGAGAGGTGGGGAAAGGGGGGGTAGGTAGAGAGGGAAAGGCGAGGAGATAGATAGAGAGGGGGAGAGAGGAGGGGGTGAGGGTTTGAGGAAGAGAAAAGAAAGAAGGGGGAGAAGAGAAAGAAGGGGAGGAGGGTGGGGGGTGAGAGGGTTGAGAGGGAGAGAGGAGGAAGAGGAGATAGATATATATAGAGAGAGAGGGAGAGAGAGTGGAGGAGGAGAGGGGAAGATAGAGAGGGTAGAGGGTGACGGAGAGAGAGAAGAGGGGGAGAGAAGGGGAGGAGAGGATGAGAGGCGAGGATGAGGAAAGAGAAGGAAGAGAGAGAGCTCCCTCCCTAGGGTAAGAAGGATAAGAAGGAAGGGAGAGAGACTGAGAGGGTAGATAGAGAGCGAAGAAGGAAGAGATGATTGAACATGAACTTTATAAGCCCATTCCCAGTAAAGAGAATTCCAGATTAAGGCCATAAGAGGGCAAGCAAACCTCACATAGAATTATAGGTTAAAGGGAATGTCCACCCCTCCCCAACTTTTAGGATATTGTAGGTCTACTCCCCCAGCCCCAAATGCCATATTTATGTCAAGAAACTCCCCTGATCTTACTTACTCTCCCTCTATCCTCTGCCGCATTGCCAGAGGAGAGCGGAAGGTAAGTGGAGGTAAGTAAAGATCTGGGGAGTTTCTTGACATAATATATGGCATTGGGGCTGGGGGAGGGAGAACTACAGTACCTCAAAGGAGAATTCTCTAGGGGGAGGGAGACCAAAAGGGTGGGGTGGGAGAGGGGGGAGAGGGGGGGGAGAGGAGGGCTGCCGGGCATGTGCAAATTCTCTGGAGGAGAGCTTTGGAGGGGCATTGCAGGGCAGCCATTTGGAGCTGGGATGTAAGGTAAGGATTTTTAGCACTACACAGTGGATTACTTATAGTTTGGGGGTGGACATGCCCTTTAATTGTAGCTAAGTCATAGCTCCTAACTGTCCCATTTACAGCTGGACTGTCCTGTTTTTCGGGTCTTTTCCCACTGTCCCAGCACCCTTCTGTGTTCCCGCATGTCCCAGTGGTCTGGTAAAATTTTACCTCTAAAAAAAATGGAAAAAAACGGTTGTATTGAGTATATTAGGTTTTTATTTTAGATAAATTTAAAGGTAAGTGCACTGTAAATCAAGTTATGTTCATTTGGAAGCTGCAGCTTTAAAAATACCATTGCCATATTTTTTTCTTACCTATGTCCCTCCAGACCCTACCTTTGTGCCTTGGAAGTTGCTGACATCTTGATACTGGTTTGCTGAATGTTAAGCTACCCTCTGAGATTTCCTCGGCTTCCCCCTGCTTGAGCCTCAAACAGTAATGCTTGTGAGTTCCATACACACGCACGTGCTGGAAATCACAGGCATTACTGTTTGAGGCTTAACAGCGGAGTGAGAGTGACGGAACTCCAAGGCATTACGTGTTGAGGCTCAAAGGAGAGGCACGAACTCACAGGCATTACTGTTTGAGGCTCAAGCAGGAGAGTGCACGGAACTCACAGGCATTACTGTTTGAGGCTCAAGCAGGAGGAAGCAGAGGAAATCTCAGAGGGCGGAGCTTAACATTAGCAAACCATAGTAACAAGATGTCAGCAACTTTCAAGGCAACAAAGCTAGGCTCTGGAGGGGCATAGGTAAAAAAAATATGGCAACGGTATTTTTAAAGCTGCAGCTTCCAAATGAACTGACTTGATTTACAGTACACCTATACTTTAAGCTTCAAAGCTAACATTCAGTACAGTGGTAAAAATTATTTTAAATACCGTAACCAAAATTGTGGGCTGTAAATAACATTAAATATGTGAAACCTTTGTTTTTCCCATATAATATGCACAAACACAGGAGTCAATTTGTGTATGGGGAAAGAATTGTTTGCAGTCTATTCTGAATGAAGGGTAAATGAATTCATTGGAATAGAGAAACAATCACCCATATGTATTTAATAAATAACAAGACATAGCTTTTCAGAATTGATAATTTCACGGTAACAGGATTGTCTGCTTGCTTATTGTTATTGGAAGAATTTTCCAACTATGCATCATATACCTTTCCATTTGATTCCCAAGATAATGTGTCCATGTACTGTATATCTTTATTTATCCAGCGCCACATGTGGATACTCAGCACGTACATATCTATTAAACATGAGGGAATAAAGTCACTGACCCAAAGAGCTAACACTCTAAGGAACAATGACAGGGGAAATGACTTTTTATTTGTATGTTCCGTGACTTTGTGGTTAGGAAAGTCCCTGTTTGCTGTAAATTATATGTTTAGACAAACTGTTCTGCCTGTTTACTCGGTTTATTTTCTAGCTTTGTACACTGTTAATTAAGTATTTTAATAGCTGCTCATAGCAGTGTAGCAAACAATAGACTGCTTATGTTTCCCAGATACACGTCCATTACTGTTTGGGTCAACAGGGCTTTATGAAATGAAGCTCCTCTATAAAGTATTTGTTTCCTTTTCTGTTATTTTGTTAAATCAGGACAGTGGATTGAGGGAAAGTCCTGTGATTATCAGAGTTAAAACTTTAAAAAGAATGTCTAAATGCGAGCTAAAACCAAGAAATACAATGGCAATCTTGATGAAAAAAGGGAATTACATCCAAAAGCACTGTTTTCCTGTTTAAAGGGTAACTGATAAAAACACATCATATAAAAGCCCTTTGTATTACCTTTAAAATGATGATATAACAAGGCTTCTACTTTCAAGTTCCATGAAGATCAAGAGCTCCGATGTTTGAAGAAGTTCATTTTGACAAATCCCTTTGCTTTACCTTTACGTTGGTAATACAGACCACAAGTTAGGTAGGAGAATATATATTAATAACATTTTTTTTAACCTTACCTTTGAGAAACAATAAAAACATTGCTGGATGGCAATCTCCACTCCTGGACCCACCTAGCTCCTCCATGGCACCATGGACCCGGACATGACCCTAGACCACCGAGACACCCCATGACTGCTCAAGTGTCACCCACCAGAGGGAATGTGACCATCTAGGAGCAATCTTACCTATTCTTACCTTATCTTATTTTGGATAGCAGTACTTAATCTTCATATCATTTTATACACCACATAGGAACCATCATTTTACTGCTTCCAACCCCTATATCTAATAACTATATAATTCTCCTGCCACGGTTACCTAAAAGATTTGTTTGAGGCCAAGTCTGAAATGTTTTGTTTTATTCTTTTTATAAATAAATTGCTCTTTTTCCCTGCCCATATTGTAAGGTGCAAATGTGTTTGTGTTTATAATTAAAACACTTACTTTCTATTAAGGCCCTTTCTAAATAACCATTCCGCTTGCTGTTTCGAGGCAATGCATTGCTTCTAGAGTTATTTGACTCTAGTCTGACCTTTAATTTCAAAACCAGAGAACTGCAAAATCCAAACACTAAAATGAATCAAAAATTACATTCTTATAAAGTAATGGAAGGAAATTTAAGGTGAAATTCCATTTCAAAGGGAGCAGATTATTATTTTGACTCTCACGCTGGCAGCTCAAGATTCTCTACTGTTTGGGTTCTCTCTGACTGGGAAGAGGTAAAAGCATTTGAATCATTTAAGATCGGTATGAGATACAGTGAAACAAGGTTAACGCCATTAGCAAATCAGTTAATTGTCAGAAAAAAAACTATCAATGATCAAAGGTCATAAGAACTTTCAAAGGTCTTTAAGATATATGAGGAATACTCTGCACTACTGGCAGCTCTAATCAGCTGGGATATTAGTATATTTAAATGATTCAAACATTTTAATAAGTTTAGAACTTAAATAATGAAAAGAGAATAATCTTGGCCACCAAAGTTATTAAGATTCATACCCACGTGCGATCGCGGGGGCCAACACACAATCAGGGAGATTCAATAAAATTCTTATCGGTTAAAATGGTGCTAATTTTGCCCCAACAATCAGATCTTATTTAACATTTGTAAGCTAAACATCTGATTGGTGGGGACAAAATTAGCACCATTTTACATGATAAGAACTTTTATTGTAGTAACTCTGAGTGTGTATGCACGTCAGTAACAGCTGATAATCGTGACGTGTATGGGCAGTTACGGGCAATGTACCCAGTGTCGGTTATAGCTCTCTGTCGTCCCCCTTTAGGCAATGCACTGAGCCGATAGTGGCTCTTAGTGCATTGTGACTGGAGTTTGCCTTTTGCGAATCTTAATGCCAGCTATCTGCTGGCATTAGAGATTACTTCTTAAAGAGCCATTAATGGCTTAGTACATTGGTTTGGTTTGTGCACGACACAAATTTTGCAACTGCCGTTAGTTGTGTTTAGTCATGTTACGCTTGGTACATTGCTTAATGTGACTTTAAGACACAAATAGCCGTAATGGCTCTCGGTACATAGACCTGTTTGTCTTCTTAAAACAACCATTCAGTCGGGGCTCGTTGCCTGATTTTTTCAGAAACCTAACCAAAAAAAAACCATGTCCTAAAACTCAATAAATGATGGAAATATTCTGAAAAACATATGATTTAACACACAAAAGTATACTGACACTGCCTTATTTTTCATCAGGATAGAGCAAACAAGGACAGTAACGTGATAAAAATAAATATGGCATAGGAATTTAAGTTGGTTTAATGACTCATCGGGTTATAAATATATTTAAAAAACACTTTCTCAATAACAGAGTTAAACAAGGACAGTGACTGAGATGTTGCATTATGGGAGGTTTAACAAAAATGTAGGCTGAAAAGCCATGAAAATGGTGAACTTTATTAGCAACACAACACCTAACACATTTTTATAGTGCTTGTCTCGCCCTGCTGAATTTAATGAATGCTGTGAGCCCAGAAATCCACAATGTACATAAGCCCTTTGTAAAGACCATTCAGCGATTTAAGCGATTTCCTTTAATATGATCCCATAAACTAATTGTAGTCTTTAAAGGGTATGTCCATCCTTCTTTTTGATTTTTTTATTTAGTGTAGGGCTTAGTCCCCCAGCCCCAACACGCTATATTTTAATGTAAGAAACTTCCCCAAACCTTAATTACCCCCTCTTTCCTCCGCCGCACTGCCCGGCCCTCTGCTTGCGCGAAAATGCGCGTGAGAAGCAGCCAATCACGGACGCAGATGCCGGTAGATCTGAATGACGGAGGAAAGGGAGAGGTAAGGTAGCAAAGATCTGGGAAGTTTCTAACATAAAAATATAGCGGTTGGGGCTGGGGGACTAAGCCCTACACTATATAATATGGATTTTACACTAGGGGGTAGGAGTCCAAAACGGGAGGGAGAGGGAGGGAGGTATAGAGGAGGGAGAGGGAGGGGGGACGAAGGGCTGCGTGCGCACTCCAAATTTCTGCCCAAGGGGAGACAGGAGACAGAGTCTCTATGGACTCTGCTATCCTCCTGGTGGGCAGTTTTTGGGACTTTGGGGGGGACTACAGGAGAACCATTTGGAGCTGGGGATGTGAGGTAACGATTTCTATTTTCTACAGAGTGGGCCAGTGGTGGGGGGGGAATTATAGTTTTGGGGGTGGACATGCCTTTAAGGTCTGTACACATGTGCGATCATGGGCCCCACCTGCAACGCACAACTGTGTATCAAATTTCGCACGACATTTCGTTAAACGAATGGGCACGTGGTCAGGGTGAACCAAGCGCCCATACATTAAACGATAGTCATTGAAAAGGCTTACTCAGTGACATAAATCTGCGTCATGGGTCAAGACCCGTGTTACACAAGTTTATGATGTTTAGAGTTATATAGGAATCATGTGTGCTGCTGGGTTCAACAATGTAGGCAAAGTTTGCTCATTCTTTTGCTCCATTATTGATGCAATTCTTACTTTACAATATGTTATACAAAAAATAACGACGCAAAATAAAAATAGCGATCTCTTATCATTATTTCCAAAGCAAGGACATCAACATGACATAAATGTACAGTTAACACAACAGTTAAGAAAATATAAGTTTATTTCCAAAACATTGCCTCTTAGTACAGATATACGAACTTGAAGTTCGTTTCAATTCGAACTTCCGAACATCAGTAAAGTTGGAAGTTGCTAATTAAACCCAACTTAATGGGGGGAAACAGCTCAAAAAGTTTGGATTAAATACAGTTAAAATAACATTGGTAACTAACTGTAAATGGCGGTGTACTTGGGAAATGGTCTGGGGAACATGTCACTATCACCAAAACTTCTTTAAATACTTTTCTTCCCCACTATTGGGCAATTATGGGCTTCTGCAGTAGACATTCGAGGGTATGGCCAATTCGAGGGCTACCGAACGATACATTGAGGGTTAGCGACAACTATTTTAGGGTTAGTGAACAATACATTCTAAGGTTAGCGAAACGATTCATTCCAGGGTTACCTAATGATACATTCCAGCGTTACCGAAAGATTATTCGAGGGTACCGAAATAGAACGCTACTGTACATTCGAGGATTATCGATTCCGATAATTACCGAAAATAAGTAGCAAATCCAAAAAAATGGGAAGTTCAGAAGAGTTCAAATTCGTTTGAACTATTTAAAGTTCAGGTTGAACTCTGGTTCAGCTGTGCCATCGAGATTTAAGGCAACTTAAAGGAAACTCCACCCTATAGAAACTCTTTTAGAAAGGAATGGCCCTCTTTAAAATATGTTGATATATCATACGTTGTCTATGAATCATTACTGTGTGCTTCGGATGCCCATGGAAACGAGCAATTTAGAAAACCTGTACTGAGCGTTTACTGAGCCTGGGCATGCTCAGAAGTGGCAGACAGGGGTTATTACATTTCAGCATTGGCTGTGGTGTCAACTGTCAAATCATAACTGACAGTTGATATCTGGAAGAACCAAGAAGCAGAAACAGGAGGAAGGGAAACAGGACATTGTGCAGGATTTCAGATTAGACTAAGATTTAAAGGGCATCTATAGTGAAAAAACCACATTGCCCCTTTGCAAGTTTAAATCATGTAATCTGTGCCTTAATCCTATATCTGTCACTGACTCTGGTTAATCACGGTGTCAGATCTATGTGCAGCCTTCCCCCTTCTCCCTCCCCTCGTTACCTCCTCCATGTCTCAGCTCCGGCTAACCGAAAGCTTTTTATGTGCAGTAGAGTAGTTAAAGTTAACATCCTGAAAAAAAACACCCACGCACAGTGGCCAATAGAAAGTAAGCTGTCCTGGGAGACAGGAAGAAGGAGATCAGTACAGTTACGATCTCTCTCTTTGTGACCCATCATCAATCAGTGAAAGCTATTAAGAGAGGGGGGTCAAGTGCAGCCTTATATTACCATCAAAGCTACCTTTCTCCCCCTTGTAATGCTGTATCTCTATGGTTATTACAGAGGAGGGAGGGGGGATCACGTCACAGGGATTTGATTTGGACAGTCCAATTAGGAGTAGAGGAATGCAATCACGATTCTTCTAACTGGTGTATCTCAGGACAGAGAGGGAATCTGAAAAAGTGAAGACACTTGGGGGTGGGTTGTGGGGAATTATAGAAACACAGGAAAGAAAGAAAAAAAAGTTCATTTTCCCACTATAGATGCCCTTAAAAATTTCAAACTGTTACCATTTAGGATTTGGGGGGTGATTCCTGTGTGTAACGTTTTTCATTTTAGGCTGGACATTGTCCTTTTAGGAACTCTCGTTATGATTTTTTTTGCTGTTATCCTTTTCATACGATATTTGCAAATGTTTATTTACCGTCAAAATAGATCTATATTCCAAACTAATAGCACATCTCCCACTAGGATTTCCAGTTGATATGTGAATAGAGCCAGTTGAGATAAGGTAAGCTGGTTCAGTGAGGGGCAATGGAGATAGCTTGATTGTCATACCATCCATGTATCTATGTAGATATCTAGCTACCTAACTACCATCCTTGTATCTATGTAAATATCTAGCTAACTAACCATCATCTATATATCTAGGTAGATATCTAGCTACCTATCATCCCTGTATCTATGCAGATATCTAGCTACTTAACTATCATCCCTGTATCAATGTTGATATCTAGCTACCTAACTATGATCTATGTATCTATGTAAATATCTACCTACCTACCTATCATCTATGTATCTATGTAGCCATCTATCTACCTATCTATCACCCCTGTATCTATGTAGATATCTAGCTACATAACGGTCATCTATGTATCTATGTAGATATCTAGCTACCTAACTACCATCCCTGTTTCTATGTAGATATCTACCTATTATCTATGTATCTATGTAGATATCTAACTACATAACGGTCATCTATGTATCTATGTAGATATCTAGCTACCTAACTACCATCCCTGTTTCTATGTAGATATCTACCTATTATCTATGTATCTATGTAGATATCTAGCTACATAACGGTCATCTATGTATCTATGTAGAATATCTAGCTACCTAACTACCATCCCTGTTTCTATGTAGCTATCTACCTATTATCTATGTATCTATGTAGATATCTAGCTACATAATGGTCATCTATGTATCTATGTAGATATCTAGCTACCTAACTACCATCCCTGTTTCTATGTAGATATCTACCTATTATCTATGTTCTATGTAGATTCTAGCTACATAACGGTCATCTATGTATCTATGTAGATACTAGCTACCTAACTACCATCCCTGTTTCTATGTAGATATCTACCTATTATCTATGTATCTATGTAGATATCTAGCTACATAACGGTCATCTATGTATCTATGTAGATATCTAGCTACCTAACTACCATCCCTGTTTCTATGTAGATATCTACCTATCATCTATGTACCTATGTAGATATCTAGCTACCTACCATCTATGTACATATCTAGCTACCTAATCATCATCTGTGTATATATGTAGATATCTAGCTACCTAACTATGATCTATGTATCTATGTAAATATCTACCTACCTACCGATCATCTATGTATCTATGTAGCCATCTATCTACCTATCTATCACCCCTGTATCTATGTAGATATCTAGCTACATAACGGTCATCTATGTATCTATGTAGATATCTAGCTACCTACCATCTATGTACATATCTAGCTACCTAACCATCATCTGTGTATATATGTAGATATCTAGCTACCTACCTATTATCTATGTAGATATCAAGCTACCTACCTATCATCTATGTAGATATCTAGCTACCTAATTATCATCTGTGTATATGTAGATATCTAGATACCTACCTATCATCTATGTAGATATCTAGCTACCTATCATCTATGTATCTATGTAGATATCTAGCTGCCTATCATCTATGTACATATCTAGCTAGTACATATCTAGCTACCTATCATCTATGTACATATCTAGCTACCTATCATCTATGTATCTAAGTAGATATCTAGCTATCTACTTATCATCTGTGTCTATGTAGATATCTAGCTACCTAACCATCATCTATGTATATATGTATTTATCTAGCTACCTACCTATAATCTTTGTAGATATCTAGCTACCTAGCTATCATCTATGTAGATATCTAGCTACCTACCTATTATCTATGTATATATGTAGATATCTAGCTACCTAATTATCATCTATGTAGCTATCTAGCTACCTACTTTTCATCTGTGTATATGTAGATATCTAGCTACCTAACTATCACCTATGTATCTATGTAGATATCTAGCTACCTACAGTAACTATCACCTATGTATCTATGCAGATACTGTATATAGATACCTACCTATCATCTATGTAGATATCTAGCTTCCTATCATCTATGTATCTATGTAGATATCTAGCTGCCTATCATCTATGTATCTATGTAGATATCTAGCTGCCTATCATCTATGTACATATCTAGCTACCTAACTAACTATCATTTATGTATCTATGTAGATATCTAGCTACCTACAGTAACTATCATCTATGTATCTATGTAGATATCTAGATACCTACCTATCATCTATGTAGATATCTAGCTACCTATCCTCTGTGTATCTATGTAGATATCTAGCTACCTACCTTTCATCTATGTAGATATATAGCTACCTATCACCTGTGCATCTATGTAGATATCTAGCTACCTACAGTAACTATCATCTATGTATCTATGTAGATATCTAGATACCTATCTATCATCTACTGTATGTAGATATCTAGCCACCTATCATCTATGTATCTATGTAGATATCTAGCTACCTAATTATCATCTATGTATCTTTGTAGCTATCTTGTATTTAGATATCTAGCTACCTATAAATCAAACCAAGGAGTTTTAATAGCGCACATCGATGTTCCGAATCAATGTAACTCCAGAAAGTTAAAATGAATTAGTCTTTATTCTGCATCATAGCCACAAACAGTATGTATACACGCCTTACGCATTTCGAGCCGTCCAGGGTACTTACTCATTGGCTTGATGTTACGTCCACACAGTCCCGAATCTTATAGGATCCACTTCCCTATTAAGGGGGTTGATCCATAAACAATAAGCAATGATTGGATACATTATACAAAGTTATAAAGAGATACAAAAAACATATAATATAATAAATGAAACATTACTAAATAGGGCCACGTATCAATCAAAATTAATGTACTATGGAATTGGATCAGCTGTTGCAGAGTTTTACCATGATGACAATCTATTAAGTGATAGGTACAAGGTTTGTTACACCCGTATCTCCTGTTTATCAAAGTGAGTTGAAGTTTTGTGGAATAATGGACAGCTCTTAGAATATATATATATCACGCTGGGGTCTTTTCTTTTCTACCAGGTTCTACCTACCTATCATATGTGTATCTATGTAGATATCTAGCTACCTACCTATCATATGTGTATCTATGTAGATATCTAGCTACCTACCTATCATATGTGTATCTATGTAGATATCTAGCTACCTAAGTGAAAGGTAAAGGATCGATATTGGAAAATACCAATGGTGGAATTTACTGCCTGCCATATATTTAGTCACACTAACTGATTCTATCCAATTTAGTTGCACTTAAATCCCTTTAACCCCTAACTAAAGACAATTCAATATCCTTTCTGCAGACGGTTTTGCATGACTGTTCAACACCAGCATATAACTAGGGTTTAATAGTCACACAGGGGTTAATCACTTTCAGGATTTACCCAGAGCCATTAAAGGGATATTGAATCTCTGTAAGGGAGATCTACCCAGAACGAATGCCACTTGGAGTTAATCTCGCTGCAAGTGTTTAAATAGTGTGTAAATAGGATTTGTTGTCGCCCAGACAAATGACTCGTTTGTTTTGTTAGGTAAAATGATTACACGGATTTTCTGTATTTAATATCTGCAGGAACACATGTAAACTACAGTAATTGTAAAGAACTCTATTGGTTGTGTTGATTGGCTAGTTTGAAATTCCCTGAATTAATTATGTCTAGTTTGCTGGATAGACTAATGTAGGGGCTCTAATAGTTATGGGGGAGTAGAAAGGACATAGAGGCTGTGTATATTTATTGTTATTTTAATAACTCTGTTTTCATAACTAGAGGATGTGTCTCAGATTTCTATTTGGTAGTTTAAGCCACAATTACCTTTAGAAAATTCAGAGCACAATAAGTATTCTGGGACTGCAGGAGACATAATAGTGCATTTTGGGTGACAATTTGTGTATAGACGGTCAGACGTTAAGAGCTTGAAAGAGCACTGTGGTAATGCAGTGCCAACTGGTAAAGGAGGCTGAATGAATGTGCAGTCAGCGCCGGATGTATTATCGCACATCTGTACCTAGCTTGAGGGGCATGTTTCTAAAGAAGTGTTGTCTTCCTAACAGAAATAACACTGCATTTAAATTAAGCTGGCTATACAATAGGCAGACATTTGATAAAGTCTAAAGGTCACATTTTACAAGAAGCGGTTTCCTGGAGAAAATCCAATTTGGCCCATTAATTTTGTGATCTCAAGTTGATTGCATAAAAGAGCAGGCTAGGCGGTTCTTAGATAGATTGGACATTTGTCTATAGATGAACGTCTAAAGGTGGCCATACACGTGATTTCCATCACATTGTGCCAACAGATCGCATTGGTATCTGTTGGCACAATGTGATGGCAACCGCAGATATGGACCCAACTGATACCGCGGTATGTGGATCGGTCAGCCATTCGGCCATACACGGGCCAATAGTATCGTCTCTCTTTACTTAAAGTAAAGAGAGCCGATAGCGACCAGTGGAAATTTTCCATCTATCCCGACCAACTGTAATGTCCACCGGTTTTGGGCCCTAAACACTAATGTGTATGGCCACCTTAATTTGTCTAATATCTAAGTAGTGTATGAGCACCTTTTTAAAATTTCCAACAAGAGTCACAGTCACACAGTGCACACAATGTTCCAGGACTTTCATTAAAACACTCTAATAATAATCACAAAAGTTTGTGTCCTTGTTGAATATTTTCTAGTATGGGACTTTTGTTTTGACTATAATATGGTCACATGGGATTGCACCTTTTGTGTATATGTTTTCTGGTATACAGAAGCCATTACATGTTTGGTCTATTTATAAAACAGTATTTTTTTTTGCCGAATAATGGGCAGTGTAGGATGGACCCCTGACAGTATACTTAAAGTGTATGTCCACCCCTTTTAAAAACTTTTTTTTATATAGTAAGCATCCCTCCCCTAGCCCCAACCGCTATAATAGATTTTTCAGAAACTCCCCCAATTATTA
Organism: Hymenochirus boettgeri; assembly: GCA_019447015.1. Taxonomy (NCBI): domain Eukaryota; kingdom Metazoa; phylum Chordata; class Amphibia; order Anura; family Pipidae; genus Hymenochirus; species Hymenochirus boettgeri. The sequence continues at coordinate 131,456,943 of CM033477.1, forward strand.
CTTACCTTACCTCTTTCCTCCGGCATACTGTCCCGGCCCTCTGCTTGCATGAAACTGCAAGCAGGGGGCCGGACCGGCAGCCTCGCCCGTGGTTGGCTGAGAGGCAGCCAATCACAAACATGGCTGCCGGAAGTGGAGAGTACCGGGGGAGAGAGCTAAGGTAAGTAGAGTTTAGGGAAGTTTCTGTAAAATTTATTATAGCGTTTGGGGTTGGGGGAGGGAGACCTACTATATAACAAAGGGGTTTGTAGCTAGAGGGAGGGAGAACAAAATGGGTGGGAGAGGGAGGGCTACAGTGCGCATGGCATAATTCTCCCGGAGTAGAGACAGGAGTCCCATATGGACTTTGCCAGGCTCCTGGTGGCCAGTTTTTGGGACTTTGGAGGGACATAGCAGGGCAGCCATTTGGAGCTGGGATGTAAGGTAAGGATTTTACTACACTACAAAGTGGAGCCAGTAGTGCGTTAAATTATAGTTTTGGGGGTAGACATGCCTTTTAACCCAATAATAATCAACACACAGACACTTTATTAAGGTGGTGGAAAAAAAAAGATGTTTCAGCAAAGTTTGGCAATAAAATGAGCTTTATACACATGCCTCTTAGTAAAATGGGATTTTTCCACTATCCAATAACATATACTGTAGCAACCAGACACATGGTCAATGATGTATCTCTCACCTCAAAGGAAATGTCCACACCTAACTAAGATCTACTATCATTATACTTAACTGGGGGGTGGACATGTCCTTTAAATTATAATTCTTTTGAATAAATTCATTTTTGTCTGCACTAGGCCTAACGAGTTTTTTGCTTTTAACATAAATTCAAAACAGACTGAATTGTAATTGCTGATTGGCTGTTATTTGCTACAAAATAATGGTAGGTTAAATGTCACATGGGAAACCCAAAGAGGCCAATGCAGGGAAGTAGCTCTTGATTCCATCACCGATCGTTTACAATATTACTCAAGCTTAACAGCTGCAAACCAATCTTTCATAAAGCCTGCATGTTGTAAACAGTGAGAGGAACAAGTATATTTACACAAAAGTCTGGTGCAGACAAAGCAAACATAAAAAAAAAATCTGCATTACAAAGTTGTGGGTTCTCCTCTTCTTAAAGGGATTTAGCCTCTCCTTAAAGGGATGTTTATTCATAGGTCTTAGATGTTAATAATTTCCCACGAAAGTATATTTTGTTGTAATCTTAGGTGTGGTGTGTCCCACAATTCTGGTTTCACTTTATGGGTCTCTACTCCCATCTGCCAGAGTCCCAGCAGTAGTTACAGCAATCAGAATAGGATTGGAAGGAGACTGCACACAGTATTCCACTGCAAACAACTTTTATTTCACTGCACTTAGAAACATGTTTCGGATCTTACATGGATCCTTTTTCAAGCTTGAAAACTGTTAGATTTTACAAAGCTGCGTGTGACCAAACTTTGCAAATTTTTATCAGGATCACATATATTTATAGGCACTGCTGCTGTATAGCCAGTTGAGCAACCACAATTGGCACAATCCCATGGGAGGCTAATCCCATGGGATTGTAAATGCTGCTAATTTACTTTAAAAGTGGGTCACAATCATTTCTGCCTTAGGTATAAAATAAAAACAGGTTGGCTTTATATTTAGGTATATTATTAACAATATTTTTTCTTTTGAGAATAGAATTCTAAATAATAAAAAATACATTGCTCCAGTGTTAGCGATGTTAAATAAGATAATGGATGATGTCATATTGCATGGATTTGCCAAAGCTTGAATTAGAGACTTCTAACTTTTAGCTTGAGAAAGAGGGAGAGAGATGGGGGGAGAGAGAGGGTGATTGGGGGGTAGAGAGAGAGGGTGACAGAGGGAGAGAGATAGATAGAGAAGGAGTGAGAGAAAGGGTGAGGGGGTAGAGAGAGAGAGGGTGACAGTGGGAGAGAGGGAGAGGGAGAAAGAGAGTGAGAGGGGGGAGAGAGAGAGGTTGACAGAGGGAGAGAGATAGAGAAGGAGTGAGAGAGAGGGGGAGGGGGTAGAGAGAGAGAGGGTGGCAGAGGGATAGAGAGAGAAAGAGAGAGAGAGAGGGAGGGAGAGAGGGTGAGAGGGGGGAGAGAGAGAGGTGGGGAAAGGGGGGGGTAGAGAGGGAAAGGGCGAGGGAGATAGATAGAGAGGGGGAGAGAGAGGTAGAGGGTTTGAGGAAGAGAGAAAGAAAGAAGGGGAGAAAGAGAAAGAAGGGGAGAGAAGGGTGAGAGAGGGTGAGAGAGGAAGAGGAGATAGATATATATAGAGAGAGAGGGAGAAAGTGAGAGGGAGAGAGAGGGGGAAAGATAGAGAGAGGTAGAGGGTGACGGAGAGAGAGAAAGAGGGGGAGAGAAGGGGAGAGAGGATGAGAGAGGATGAGAAAGAGATAGGGAATGAGAGAGAGCTCCCTCCCTAGGGTAAGAAGGATGAAGAAGGAAGGGAGAGAGACTGAGAGGGTAAGAGAGCAGAAGAAGGAAGAGATGATTGAACATTGAACTTTATAAGCCCATTCCCAGTAAAGAGAATTCCAGATTAAGGCAATAAGAGGGCAAGCAACCTCACATAGAATTATAGGTTAAAGGGAATGTCCACCCCTTTCCCCAACTTTTAGGATATTGTGGGTCTCCCTCCCCCAGCCCCAAATGCCATATTATTATGTCAAGAAACTCCCCTGATCTTTACTTACTCTCCCTCTATCCTCTGCCGCATTGCCAGAGGAGAGAGGGAAGGTAAGTGGAAGGTAAGTAAAGATCTGGGGAGTTTCTTGACATAATAATATGGCATTTGGGGCTGGGGGAGGGAGACCTACAGTACCTCAAAGGAGAATTACTCTAGGGGGAGGGAGACCAAAATGGGTGGGAGAGGGAGGGAGAGGGAGGGGGGAGAGGAGGGCTGCACTGGGCATGTGCAAATTCTCCTGGAGGAGAGACTTTGGAGGGGCATTGCAGGGCAGCCATTTGGAGCTGGGATGTAAGGTAAGGATTTTTATGCACTACACAGTGGATTAACTTATAGTTTTGGGGGTGGACATGCCCTTTAATTGTAGCTAAGTCATAGCTCCTAACTGTCCCATTTACAGCTGGACTGTCCTGTTTTTCGGGTCTTTTCCCACTGTCCCAGCACCCCTTCTGTGTTCCCGCAATGTCCCAGTGTCTGGTAAAATTTTACCTCTAAAAAAATGGAAAAACGGTTGTATTGAGTATAATTAGGTTTTTATTTTTAGATAAACTTTAAAGGATAAGTGCACTGTAAAATCAAGTTATGTTCATTTGGAAGCTGCAGCTTTAAAAATACCATTGCCATATTTTTTTCTTACCTATGTCCCTCCAGACCCTACCTTTGTGCCTTGGAAGTTGCTGACATCTTGATACTGGTTTGCTGAATGTTAAGCTCCACCCTCTGAGATTTCCTCGGCTTCCCCCTGCTTGAGCCTCAAACAGTAATGCTTGTGAGTTCCATACACACGCACGTGCATGGAACTCACAGGCATTACTGTTTGAGGCTTAAGCAGGAGAGTGCACGGAACTCACAGGCATTACTGTTTGAGGCTCAAGCAGGAGAGTGCACAGAACTCACAGGCATTACTGTTTGAGGCTCAAGCAGGAGAGTGCACGGAACTCACAGGCATTACTGTTTGAGGCTCAAGCAGGAGGAAGCAGAGGAAATCTCAGAGGGCGGAGCTTAACATTTAGCAAACCAGTAACAAGATGTCAGCAACTTTCAAGGCACAAAGCTAGGCTCTGGAGGGGCATAGGTAAAAAAAAATATGGCAACGGTATTTTTAAAGCTGCAGCTTCCAAATGAACATGACTTGATTTTACAGTACACCTATACTTTAAGCTTCAAAGCTAACATTCAGTACAGTGGTAAAAATTATTTTAAATACCGTACCCAAAATTGCTGTGCCTGTAAATAACATTAAATATTGTAAACCTTTTGTTTTTCCCATTAATATGCACAAACACAGGAGTCAATTTGGTATGGGGAAAGAATTGTTTGCCTAGTCTATTCTGAATGAAGGGTAAATGAATTCATCTGGAATAGGAAACAATCACCCATATGATATTTAATAAATAACAAGACAAATAGCTTTTCAGAATTGATAATTTCACGGTAAACAGGATTGTCTGCCTTCTGCTTATTGTTATTGGAAGAATATTTCCACTATGCATCCTATACCTTTCCCATTGATTCCCAAGATAATGTGTCCATGTACTGTATATCTTTATTTATCCAGCGCCATGTGGATACTCAGCACGTACATATCTATTAAACATGAGGGATAAAGTCACTGACCCAAAGAGCTAACACTCTAAGGAACAATGACAGGGGAAATGACTTTTTATTTGTATGTTCCGTGACTTTGTGGTTAGGAAAGTCCCCTGTTTGCTGTAAATTATATGTTTAGACAACTGTTCTGCCTGTTTAACTTCGGTTTATTTTTCTAGCTTTGTACACTGTTAATTAAGTATTTTAATAGCTGCTCATAGCAGTGTAGCAAACAATAGACTGCTTATGTTTCCCAGATACACGTCCATTTACTGTTTGGGTCAACAGGGCTTTATGAAATGAAGCTCCTCTATAAAGTATTTGTTTCCTTTTCTGTTATTTTGTTAAATCAGGACAGTGGATTGAGGGAAAGTCCTGTGATTATCAGAGTTAAAACTTTTAAAAGAATGTCTAAATGCGAGCTAAAACCAAGAAATACAATGGCAATCTTGATGAAAAAAGGAGAATTACATCCAAAAGCACTGTTTTCCCTGTCTTAAAGGGTAACTGATAAAAACACATCATATAAAAGCCCTTTGTATTACCTTTAAAATGATGATATAACAAGGCTTCTACTTTCAAGTTCCATGAAGATCAAGAGCTCCGATGTTTGAAGAAGTTCATTTTGACAAATCCCTTTGCTTTACCTTTACGTTGGTAATACAGACCACAAAGTTAGGTAGGAGAATATCATATTAATAACATTTTTTTAACCTTACATTTGAGAAACCAATAAAAACATTGCTGGATGGCAATCTCCACTCATGGCCCACCTAGCTCCTCCATGGCACCATGGCACCCGGACATGACCCTAGACCACCGAGACACACCCCATGACTGCTCAAGTGTCACCCACCAGAGGGAATTGTGACCATCTAGGAGCAATCTTACCTTATCTTACCTTATCTTATTTCTGGATAGCAGTACTTAATCTTCATATCATTTTATACTACCACATAGGAACCATCATTTTACTGCTTCCAACCCCTATACTATACACTATATAATTACTCCTGCCACGGTTACCTAAAAGATTTTGTTTGAGGCCAAGTCTGAAAATGTTTTGTTTTATTCTTTTTTATAAATAAATTGCTCTTTTTCCCTGCCCATATTGTAAGGTGCAATTTGTCTTGTTATTTTACATTAATAACACTTACTTTCTATTAAGGCCCTTTCTAAATAACCATTCCGCTTGCTGTTCGAGGCAATGCATTGCTTCTAGAGTTATTTGACTCTAGTCTGACCTTTAATTTCAAAACCAGAGAACTGCAAAATCCAAACACTAAAATGAATCAAACATTACATTCTATAAAGTAATGGAAGGAAAATTTAAGGTGAAATTCCATTTCAAAGGGAGCAGATTATTATTTTGACTCTCACGCTGGCAGCTCCTAAGATTCTCCTACTGTTTGGGTTCTCTCTGACTGGGAAGAGGTAAAAGCATTCTGAATCATTTAAGATCGGTTATGAGATACAGTGAACTACAGGTTAACGCCATTAGCAAATCAGTTAATTGTCAGAAAAAAAACTTATCAATGATCAAAGGTCATAAGAACTTTCAAAGGTCTTTAAAGATATATGAGGAATACTCTGCACTACTGGCAGCTCTAATCAGCTGGGATATTAGTATATTTAAATGATTTCAACATTTTAATAAGTTTAGAAACTTAAAATAATGAAAAGAGAATATTCTTGGCCACCAAAGTTATTAAGATTCATACACACGTGCGATCGCGGGGGCCAACACACAATCAGGGAGATTCAATAAAAGTTCTTATCGTTTAAAATGGTGCTAATTTTGCCCCAACCAATCAGATCTTATTTAACATTTGTAAGCTAACATCTGATTGGTTGGGACAAAATTAGCACCATTTTACATGATAAGAACTTTTATTGAGTAACTCTGAGTGTGTATGCACGTCAGTAACAGCTGATAATCGTGACGTGTATGGGCAGTTACAGGGCAATGTACCCAGTGTCGGTATAGCTCTCTGTCGTCCCCCTTTAGGCAATGCACTGAGCCGATAGTGGCTCTTAGTGCATTGTGACTGGAGTTTGCCTTTTGCGAATCTTTAATGCCAGCTATCTGCTGGCATTAGAGATTACTTCTTAAAGAGCCATTAATGGCTTAGTACATTGGTTTGGTTTGTGCACGACACAAATTTTGCAACTGCCGTTAGTTGTGTCTTATGTCATGTTACGCTTGGTACATTGCTTAATGTGACTTTAAGACACAAATAGCCGATAATGGCTCTCGGTACATAGCCTTGTTTGTCTTCTAAAACAACCATTCAGTCGGGGCTCGTTGCCTGATTTTTTCAGAAACCCTAACCAAAAACAACCATGTCCTAAAACTCAAATAATGATGGAAATATTCTGAAACATATTGATTTAACACACATAAAGTATACTGACACTGCCTTATTTTTCATCAGGATAAGAGCAAACAAGGACAGTAACGTGATAAAAATAAATATGGCATAGGAATTTAAGTTGGTTTAATGACTCATCGGGTTATAAATATATTTAAAATAACACTTTCTCAATAACAGAGTTAAACAAGGACAGTGACTGAGATGTTGCATTATGGGAGGTTTAACAAAAATGTAGGCTGAAAGACCATGAAAATGGTGAACTTTATTAGCAACACAACACCTAACACATTTTTATAGTGCTTGTCTCGCCCTGCTGAATTTTAATGAATGCTGTGAGCCCAGAAATCCACAATGTACATAAGCCTCTTTGATAAAGACCATTCAGCGATTTAAGCGATTTCCTTTAATATGATCCCATAACTACATCTGTAGTCTTAAAGGGTATGTCCATCCTTCTTTTTGATTTTTTTTATATAGTGTAGGGCTTAGTCCCCCAGCCCCAACCGCTATATTTTTTTAGTCAATATATAAAATAATCACATTAGTCAATATATAAAATAATCACCTTAGTCAATATATAAAATAATCACATTAGTCAATATATAAAATAATCGCCTTACTCAATATCCTTTATAAAAAAAAATGTAATTGAACTGAATCATTCGGATTCCTGTGATATACAGTCAGAATAAAACTCTTTCTAAGAATATCCATTGCAAGTTAAACACGTCCTCTGCAGGTTTATGACCCAAACACATGATGGAATGTTCATTGTTTCAAAGGGCAATTTAAAACGGATTTCTCACTTATTTTCAGTGAACTTTATCCAGGGGTGAGGGGGGTTATTTATTTTATGTTTCTGATTACCGTAATCTTATGGATGACTTGGGCTCTGGGGGTGAGGGAACCCCCGGTCTGTTTGGAATTGTCTAATAATCTATAAATAAATGAGTCTATTTGAGTTGGTGACAGTATTTAATCCATGTAATATTGCCCTTAGGGCCAATCAGGAAGGGGCCTATGCAAGTCAGTAGGTATATGCTAAAGGAATGTGTTATCTCATCAGAGCCAACAAATATAACAGGCATTCTATTAGAGTATGTAGGGAGGCTACAGACTACAGAGTCTCCTGCACAGTAAATAAACATCTCCCATACAGACACTCAAGTGTCCCTCACATTCCTGGTCCATAGATCAAAGACGATATTAAAAATATTCTAAATTAAAGGAGAATTAAACCAACATTGTTAAACTTCATAATATGAAAACATTAACACCAATAAACTGTAAATTATCAATTCCATTTACAGGAATTTAAGTAAATGTAACCCTTGAATAATCGAAAAACTCTGTACAAGTGCTTTTTGTGACCACACCTTATTACCTCTGTCACATGATCCCCCACCTAATATGGACTAAAGCAGGATTGGATATTTACTACTAGTAGGCATGACCTGCTGTAATAAGTTCCTGCAGTATCCTACGACTGGGCATGTGCGCAGAACACAATGGTCAGCGACCACACTGGGCAATACAGGAATTAAACACAAACCCTATGTTAGTAAGGTTAATTTTCTGGCACTCGCATCAAAATCTTATATACTAAGCCAGAGTTGTCAGCCACGGACGCTGGACCCATTTGCTCACGCTGAGGTGCCGGCCATGCGTTTGAGGATAGGCCAGAATAGTAGGAAGTAAAAGGGACTTGGCCGTACAAGTGCACGCATGTCAGTAATAAACACAAACTAAAGTGAGAAACAGCTTCAAGAGAGCGTTCTTCAGACAAATTAACATTGGATAAAAGGCAAGAAAGATGCTGAGGATGTATTGCACAAACTGAAGCAAGTGAGCTGAGAGAGAAAGGAGGAGAGAGAGAGAATGATAGGGGGAGAGGAGGAGGGAGAGAGACGGGGGAGAGAGAGGGAGGAGTGATAAAGAGAGGGGGAGAGAGGTGGGGAGACAGATGGGGAGAGAGAAGAGAGAGAGAGGGGAGAGAAAGAAAGAGAAGAGGAGAGAGAGAGGAAAAGGAGGACGGATAGAGAAAGAGAGGGGGAGAGAGAGGAGGAGGGAGAGAAAGAGGGGGAGAGAGAGAGGAGAGGGGAGAGATAGGAGCAGAAAGAGTTAGATGATTCCAAACATTTTTCATTTTAGCAAGAGTTCCCTTTATTTTGGAAGCTGCCTCCATAGTAACCCTTCTACTTATGGGAATGCTCATTTCCAAACAATAGCAAAAAAAGAGCAGATTATTATATTGTAACAAATGATTTCCCATGTACTGCGATAACCAGCAGATATGCCAAGCCAGGCTTTTGTGTTGGGATTCCAGTAACTAGTTTTATTGGTAACAGGTGTCACGGTAGAGATTTTCACTGTTCATTGCCTCACAATGTAGCTGTCTGCGCTTTTTGACAATTGTTATTTTGTATAATTGAATTCCACAAAGTGATACAATCTGTCTACTATACACACTCCTCCAGTATTGTGTATCTTCTGTCAAAGGATGGAGATGTTTACAGATAAATAGCTTTGTATACTACAATAAGCAGCTGTTGGCATTGATGTGTCTGTCTCATGGTTCTACCTGCCCTTTCTCTCTCTTATTAGGACAAACATGCAGGTTACTAGCACCAGTCAACAAAACAGAGAACAAAAAGTTCTGAACTCCGTGCAATGGAGAAAATGAATTTGGCTATTCCAAGCTTTACATTGTGAAACTAAACAAACAAGTTCTTCTACTATCACCATCATCTAAAAGGGAATGATGCATATTCCGTCTTCCAGTGCTGCAACCAAATACCCAACTCATTTTATGTATAAGAATGAAAACTCGCAGCCTGCATACACAGGTTAACTAAATCTCTATACATGGTTATAATAATAATATAAACACGCCCTATTCTGATCCATACATCAAATGAAACAATTAGAAACAGCAAAACCGCGGCATTGGCACCTTAAAAAACACGCTCAAAATTATTAATTACATTGTTTATTTTGCCCCCAGACCCCCCATAGAGCGTATTTTTATTTTATTAAACTGAGCAAAACATTACAACTTTATCCATTCGCATCTGGCTCTGCCCTTTAGAGCTTATTGGTTAATGCGACTAACCACTTGCTTGCGGCAACTTGGCGAATATCCCAAGAGACACTTTGCCTTATTTCAATCTATAAATGGATATGTAAGAAGCACTTACTCTGATGTGTTTTTTTGCTGCATGATTTCAATCCAGTACTTTTTTTGCTCAAGCTCAGTCCCCCAACCCCCTTCTGACTCTCTGTGAGGGCAAGCATGCTCAGTAATCCCTATGAGGCAGCACGTACCAACTGTTACCATTCCAGCTACAGCAAATCTATACTTAACAGAAGTGTTTATGATAATAAGGCATTTGTTTGACGGCTGATATGTGAGATTTATCAGACTGGACATCGAAAGAAACAGGAGAGAGATCAACAAAAAATACAATCCACACAATGTCACGCAATTAGAGCGCAATCGTGATCGCATGGCTCCAAAAAACAGATTACAGTGCAGTGCATGCAATGAGGCCACCCATACATTTCTTATGCGCTTAAGATCACGATTTGCGATCTGAGAAACACACTAGTGTGGCCCAGTTTATAATAATATTAATATTATCTAAACCCTTAAATATGCAGCTGTATGCTTTTTATGAAATTGTTTCTTATAGCAAGTAGCAAACAGTTAATTGTGATACAGATACAGCTAATAAATGTTCACATTTCTCTCTCACATTCCAATGCAAGGAATGTGAAGTTTAATAGGATCTCACAGCAAGACTGAAATACCACAGCCCAACAGCCTCAGCACAGGTGACTCTTGGGTTTCTAGGGGCCAGTGGTTGTCTAATAAATCTTATAACACTACAATATCAACATTTCTTATATACGCAAGATATACTGAAAAATCTTTTAACATAACCTTGTGCCCTAAAATTAGTTACATGCTATGAAAATTGGGGTTTGCTTTATAAAGATAACATCGCCTAGAAGAAGTCATCAAAGACAGTGCTGGCATATTACTGACGTGCCTTTGATTTCTTCATCTGAATAAACGGCCAGTTAGAACTACTTTTTTCAAATCATTCCACCATTCATCCCAGTGATCAGTAAGGGCTAGGCCACACTGGTGAGATTCTCAGATTCTTGCCAACACATTTTGAGATCCGTTAGCAGGTGAGAATCACTTACCAATGTATGCGCTGCAATATGTGTTCAGAGCGCATGTGATCAACCATAAATTACGTATGGTACACATGTACACATGGTACATGCATGGTGTGGCAGCCTAATAGCAGAATTTGTCAGTTCTCAGAATCCAAGACTGGACAGTAAGCCAACACGCCTTGTAGCTGGAACTGCAGGGAGATCTTAGGATAATTGAAGGCTTTAAAGCATGCCATGGGAAATGTAGTCTACCAGCTTACCCTGAATCCTGACCATAATGATGATTTTTGCTGATGCATATTCTGTCTCTCACTGCTGACAATATATGAATGTGAATCTTAAACGCATTGGCAGCATTTTCATACATTAAAGCTGAAAGTCTTTCCCTAGACATGATTTATGACATTTTACCTCTGCCATAGGTTGTATATTGAAATAGTCTGCCAGCATGACAGAGAGTATGGGATCTCATTAAAATGCATGTTTCCTCTCCAACCAGTGAGAGCATGTCAATGTCCAATAACGAGCCAGGGAGAATGCACTTCACAAGGAAAACAAGCGAGTGTGCCAGGTTTAGAGCTTCCATTAATTATACAATATATGGGAGTTTTCTTACTGAAGTCTTACTGAACTATCACACAATGCAATAGGGGCTAATGCAATACAAGGCCCAAACAACTGACTAAGCTATTAATCCACAGCAACCAATCAGACATTATCTAAGGGCTAGGTCCCACTCTGAGTTATGTTGTATTGTCCATTTTGCGTGTTTTGGACAATGCGTTTTGTCTGCGTTACGGTCCATTTGCAGGTTAACAGGCGTGCATCTTTCTATGGGTTTGTCCGTGTGTCTGAAATACTGGAGAAAACTGCGTGTCTGTTTTATTTTTTTTGCATTCCCATAGACTGTTATTAAAGTGCGATTCTGACACACACAGAGCAAAAGTCATAAATGCATGCAGATAAAAAACGGACCGAATAGATACGGAATTCATATGATACAGTAGGAACCGATTCTCACGATTTCCATTGTATTTAAATGACGTTGCAATTCACAAAAGCACACAACGCATATGGTGGGACTTAACCCTAACTTCAGTTAAAAAACCTCTGATTGGCTGCTGCAAATTACAGTAATAGCACTGGCAACCTATTTCACCTTATATTTTACATCTGCCCCATATGCATCTTTGTCTATTTGTTCCTTTGCTTCTAGTTGTACCTGTCATGCAGTTACCTAACTAGTAAATTGGACGTCTTCCACACAGTCCCTAGTGCACCTCCCATCTCTGTACTTTCTGTTCTGTACTGTTCGCTCTATTGCATTCACCTCTGTCACAGGATAGATTTAGGCACAGCCTTCTTTCTCCTGCTTTATTTTAACCCTGTTCCTTGTAAAGGTGCCTTTATTATCCATGCTTTTCACTGTTACTGCACAATAGACAGTTATTCTTTCTTACAATGATAATAAGTGGTAATAACAGACCAAACACAGCTTAATGTCCGCATTTTACATTACTTCACTTCCCAAACTTCTATTAATAAGAATATTCAATTAATAGAAACATTTCAATATTTGCCCAGTTTGAAAGACATTTGGGTAGTAGCATTAACGACCGATTCGCCCGATAATCGGCCCGTGTGTGGGCACTTTATTGGGCGAAATGGTCATTCAGTCTGGGATCGTTGAACGACCGACTTGGTGGATCTCCGAACGAACCGTTTCTGCCAATAAAGCGCCTATACATGGCCCAATTCTCAGCCAAAACGTTTGTTCGTACACATCGTTCGCCGCGGGTCGGGACCCGTGATCACACATGTGTAATCTACAACAGCATTGCCTGGCTGCCTTTTACTGTTGCAGACTGTAAAGAACCAGAAACCAGTATCCAAAATACAGCTATGGTGACTGGGGAAAATCCCAACGCTAGATTGGCCACACTGCAACGCACTCCCATGTGCACTGTGATTTTAAAGGAGAAGTTAAAGGGAATGTCAAACCCCCCCCCCCCCAACTAAAATTCATATTTATCCAAACACTAAAACTGCTGTGGGTCCATTCTGCAATGCACTAAAAAGGCACTGAAAACAGCAGAAGACAGCCAGCAGAGTGAGGGCTGGTAAGTATAGTTACAAGTTTCACAGAAACCTATAAACCTTGCAAGGTCAAGGCTTTGGGGGTAATTAGCCTATATACAAATTTTAGTTTGAAGATTGGACATTCCCTGTAAATTATAAATGAAATTTCCTTTCATTTATCAGTGACCATAAACCATAAACCTGCAGAATTTACAGATGATTTGTCCACAGTGCTACTGATTTCAGAGGTAAGATGCACAGACATCAGCTAGTTAGGAATTATAAAATCCATTCAGGCTCTTTTAGATATAAATGTCCAAAAGGAAAATCATCATAAGCAGATTAAAACATTATTTAGTTGCATTTTTAACACCTATTTGGAACACAGAATATATAGAATGGATCATTTTAAAGGGTATGTCCACCCTTCTTTTTGATTTTTTTATATAGTGTAGGGCTTCGTCCTCCAGCCCCAACCGCTATATTTTTAATGTAAGAAACTTCCCCAAACATTACTTACCTTCCCTCTTTCCTCCGCCGCACTGCCCGGCCCTCTGCTTTCGCGAAAATGCAGGCAGAGGGGCGGGACCGTCAGCCGCATCTGTGATTGGCTGAGAGGCAGCCAATCACAGACGCGGCTGCCGGTAGATCTGAACATCAGAGGAAAGAGGGATGGTAAGTAAAGATCGGGGAAGTTTTTCACTAAGTTTACTAGTTTCTTACTTACTGGGGGTGGGGGACTAAGCCCTACACTATATAATATGGATTTTACACTAGGGGTTGGACGGGAGGGAGAGGGGGGGGGAGAATGGCTGCAGTACGCATGCCAAACTTCTCCTGGAGGAGAGACAGGAGGCAGAGTCCTATATGGACTCTGCTATCCTCCTGGTGGGCAGTTTTTGGGACTTTGGGGGGGACTACAGGAGAACCATTTGGAGCTGGGATGTGAGGTAAGGATTTTATTACACTACATGATGGGGCCATTACTGGGGGGGATTATAGTTTTGGGGGTGGACATGCCCTTTAAAGAAAATGAATATTATATTGAATGGAGCAATATAAAGAAACTGAATATTATATGCCAGGGATCATTATAAAGAAACTGAATATTATATTGAAGGGATCATTATAAAGAAACTGAATATTATTAAAGGGACACTAAAGTCCCATAATCCAGAAAATCAACTCTGTGCCATCCGTTTCTATTATTCACAGGGAGGTGAGAACGCTTATTCCCACTTCCCTGTAAATAATATTCAGTTTCTTTATAATGATACCTGTTTAAAGGAACACTAAACCAAGAAAATCAACTCTGTGCCATTCGTTTCTATTAATCACAGGGAGGTGAGAACGCTTATTCTCACCTCCCTGTGAATAATAGGACCCGGAACTTACCTCGCAGCCGCTCCTCCACTGACAGCCGCTCTGTCCCGACCGCGCGCCCTATCTTAGGCGCATGTGCGCCAATACAAAAGATAGGGCGCGCGATCTGGAGAGAACAGCTGTTCAGTGAAGGAGCGGCTGCGAGGTAAGTTCCAGGTCCTATTATTCACAGGGAGGTGAGAATAAGCGTTCTCACCTCCCTGTGATTAATAGAAACGAATGGCACAGAGTTGATTTTCTCGGTTTAGTGTTCCTTTAAACAGGCATCATTATAAAGAAACTGAATATTATATAGTAGGCAGTATAGTATAGTATTTGAGGTTGAATAAAGACATACGTCCATCCAGTCCAACCCATCTAGCAATATCCTCACTTCCTGCCTAACTGTCGATCCAGAGGAAGGCAAAAAAAAAAAAACACCAAATTTATGAAGGGGAAAAAAATTCCTTCCTGACTCCAAGTGGCAATCGAAAAATTCCCTGGATCAACTCTACTTTATGGATCAATACCAGTAACTTGCAACATTCCTTGTTTGCAGAAACTCATCCAGCTTTTTTTTTTAAACTGACCAGTGAACTTGCCATAACAACGTCCACTGGAAGACAGTTCCATGGCTTTACCGTTCTCACAGTGAAAAATCCTTTCCCAACTTGCCTAAACCTTTTTTCTTCAAGTCTTAAGAGATGGCCACGTGTCCTCTGACATGTTCTATTGGTGAACAATGTCCCAGATAGTTTATTGTATGACCCGTTAATGTATTTATACACAGTAATCATATCCCCACGCAAGCGCCTTTTCTCCAACGTACATAATTGTAACTTTTCCAGTCTCTCTTCATATTCAAGCTCCCCCAATCCCCTTATTAATTTTGTTGCCCTTCTCTGAACCCTTTCCATTTCAAAGATGTCCTTTTTGTACACAGGATTCCAAAATTGCACTGCATATTCCAAATGAGGCCTTACCTATGCTTTGTAAAGAGGGAACATAACATTTTTCTCCCTTGAATCCATACCTCTCTTTATACAAGACAATACCATGCTGGCTCTGGCTGTTTCCACCTGGCACTGCTTGTTTCCTTTTAGTGTTATCCACCAAAACTCCAAAATCCCCTTCCAACAGGGATTCACTTAACACAGAGCCATTTATAGTATAAGCATCACATAACCGCATATACTCGAGTATAAGTCGATCTGAGTATAAGCCGAGGTACCTATTTTTACCTGAAAAATTTATAAAAACTGATTGACTCGAGTATAAGCCGAGGGTAGAAATTAGATACCCTTTAAATGGACAGCAGAATTCCCATACATGAATCCCATACAGTAACAGCCACATCCAGTACCAGTAACCTCCAATTCCCTGGCACTCCAGATGTTTTGGAAACTACAACTGCCAGCATGCTTTGTTGCTGTGAGCGGTAAACTTTTAATTACCATCAGAATTGTAAATGATGGTAAACTTACCATCTTTTACAATTCTCCTGACACACATATAGTAAAGGGAACTCTGACCCCCATATAGTAAAGGACTCTCTGACCCCAATAGTTAAAAATGTCACCTGAGAGTTGTAGTTTCAAGCTGTCATTTGCACTGAACTAGCAGCTGTTTTTGAGGAGACCCATCAGATTTACAGCATCCAGATGAGCAGTGACAGTGCTGAGTAAGTCCGGCAGCCAGACTACAGGAAGCAGGAAGTGTAAAGGCAGATCAGCTCCTGTAACTTTGTATGCAGGTTAACACAGCGCCACCTACTGGTTACTATCCCCAATTGCAGAATTTGGATCTAAATTAGGACTTGACCCAAGTCGAGGTTAGGTTTTCAGGCTAACTTTAAAGCCTTAAAAATTCGACTTATACTCGAGTATATACGGTATAAAGAATTAGCAGCATTTTAAAGAAACTGAATATTATTAAGCAGGCAACATTATAAAGAAACTGATTATTACATAGTAGGCAGCATTATAATAAAAATGAGTATATTTGGTATATGGTTAATTTTGGGTAATAAGAATCAATATACAGAGGAGGTATGACATTTCTCTACCTCTATGATAGAGGTACAACAATGTATAAAGGAAACCCCTAATGTTACATACAGGTCACCCAGCCTAACAGCATCGCCCCAAGCTAAGGTAGAGCATAGTCAGTGTACAAGTCACTAAACCAACATGTCCAGAGCAGGCTCTAACAGGGAAATATTACTAATGCGTCTGTCATCAGAACTGGTTAAAGGCAGGATATGGAAAGAGGGAACTGTCTACATTTTTATGCAGCTGCATATTGTTCCATGTACAACATCCCTATGTCGCACATATAGAGAAATGCACATAAAATAAACAAAGGCAAGACTTTAGCGATCACATACAAACTACGAATAGATGCCCTGATGGTGGCTGGAATCTGCAGCAGTGAACATTCCCTTTTATTTTTGCACATATTTTCATTTTAAGCTCACAGATCAAAATCCTTTGAGTGAAAAACAAAAACTGTTCAGGAATAAAATCTCAAACATGTATAAGTTGATTGAAGCCGTGGAACAAAGTCTGTTCCTTTTTAAAATCCACCTCCCAGTGAATCATCGGACTGGTGGCTTTACATTTGGCCCCTACGTCACCGTATTGGGGAGTTCAGACTCAGACAAAATGGTCCCAAAGGGATTAAAACAGTTCAGATCCCATCACTTTATAAACTTTCCCCCATGTCTATATCTATGGTATTCAATTATATCAACTGGACCTAAAGGTTAGTTCTTAAAGATATTTTGCTAGTCATCCATCACCGGGTGTAACTGCTACCTGGTGCGGGCAGTCTCAGTTGCTGGAGCATCTCCTTAATTACCCACAGCTTTGCCCTCCAGCCTAGAAAATAACCATTGTAAATTCAGCATATTCTTTAGACTGAAGTTTGCCTTTGCACTACGGTATCTTTTTTTCTGGAAACCAATGCAAGACCTTCCTAGTGTAACCTGCCTTTCTGCTTTAAAAAATAAATAAATACAAATCCATGTAATGTGAATAAAATGATTAACTATATCAACCTGGCAAGTATTTTTGAGTCCTCCCTTTAACCAGTGGGTACAGGCATGCCTAGTATCCTCCTTTAACGCAGAGAGTTAGCCAAGCATGTGTCCAGATTGCTCAAATGAAATATTGTTTCTTTTCCAACGGCTGAATGCAACTTGTTAAAGGTAGTTCTATAGATTGCCTCCTCCTATCACGGATTGGTCACAAACTCATTGCGTTTAACCTAATGGATGTTGGAAGCATGAACACTTAAAAGGAATGACATGCAAAATATTATCTGCCTAATGTATCTCAGTCTTCATGTCCCAATAAGGCCTTAGGTCAATATGCTTGAAGAGCTATTCACTATCCATAGATTTTACTACACAATATTCCACAGAAAAATTAATGTGAACAATAAAAGAAAGTTGAACTCTGTATTATTCATGAGAAAAAATCCTCACCCTATGTAGGGTAAAATGGAACATCTACCCCAGTGTTTCCCAACCTTTTTATCCTCATGGAACCCTTGAAACTATGTAAATATCTCAGGTAACCCTTACATAAAAACATTATTACTTTTTTTATTTATCTCTCGAACATCAATACACCAAACACATAATTTAAAGGAATAGTTCACTGCGATAGAGAAATATTCCTTTTCTACATTGATTGAAGCCCAAGAGGTTAAGGAGCTGTGCCTCACCTCCTGTTCTTCAATCAATGTTTAGATAGCCAGGAACGAACTTCAGAAGATCTTACCTTTCACGTGATCCAGCGGGGCCGCTCTGGAATTCCCGGCTGCTTTCTGCTTCTGTTACGCTATAACGCGCATGCCCGATAATGCGCGTTATAGTGTAACAGAAGCAGGAAGCAGTCGGGAACTGTCAGAGTGGCCCCGCTCTGACAGAATATTGATAAATATATAGAAAAATGTTATTCGTATCATCACAATGGAGGATCCATACAGTTTCTGTCAATCTCTTGAGGACTACCACGCAACCTCTCAGGGACCCCTGGTTGAGAATTTGGTCTACCCCATGTACAACCACCAGGCAGTAGATAGGACACAATATACTGTCTGTATTATGCTACTTTACATTTTCTCAGAAAGAATAAATAAAAAGAGTCTGATGTGAAGACACGTGAATGGTATTTTTAACATCTTTTTCTAGTTTTATCACACAAGTAGGGAAAGATCTCATGACAAACTGTCCGAAATGCATAAAGCAGACAAGCTATTTTTTCTCCCCTTTTAGCCTAAAAACTGTTAATGTACCAAATATACTCGAGTATAAACACAAATAATGTTCCAGATACCTATGTTTCCTCTTTCATCACTGGTTGCCCTCATGTCTGTTCCTGGACATGAAGACAATATAATGTAAAAAGTTGGAGAGCAACCAATGAAACATGCAACCTCACAGGTATTGCATGTAACAAAAGTGCATATATTGTGTTTGCTGCTGCAGATGTTTAGAAACTACAACTCCCAGCAACTAAAGCATGGAGTGGCATCTGGAGTGGCAAGGAATTGGGGGTTAGTGTGTGGGATTCCTCTCCATTTAAAGGGCAAATAATGCCATAAAACAATACGGATTCAGGAGGATGGTATCTATTGTTAAAAAGATTGCCTTCTGATTCTGTATTGTTTTGAGGCTTTAGTTGCCCTTTAAATCCCATAGTGGATTTGGCTATTTCTGTATGGGACAACTGTATGGGAATTCTGCTGTCAATTTAAAGGGCAACTAAAGCCTCAAAACAATACAGAATCAGAAGGCAGTAGTGGTCATAATTTAAATCAGGTTCACAAATTTTTCAGGTAAAAATTGGTACCTCGCCTATACTCGGATCAACTTATACTCAAGTATATACGGTAAATGGCGTGTCACTTAAATTTATAGCTGACTGCTAACCAAAGATATACTTACTACATTAAAATTACTAAAATCACCATGGTTAAGGTGATACATCAACATCAAGCAAATCCCTTCAAATCCATCAGAGGTGTATAGCACAAAATAATAGATCCTGATTAAAGTAGACATTGGGCATCATTATCCTATCCCTTTTATTACTATTAGAGGGAACTGATAACATTGCTATATGTGTGGCCCATACAATGTTTGCTTCCTATAGAGTATAGGAGGAAGATCATTGCAGTACTAGCCTAAAGAAAATTACATGTGTATGGGACCATATACAGCCATCCACTCACTTTTTCACTCCTCCTTCTTCCCTGTCCCAGTGGTTACAGGCATACTTATTGAGCTCCCCTTACAGAAATAGCCAAGAGCTGTACAATGAGATATTTTGTGATAACTGGAGGGAGAAGTAAGGATATAATCAGAGGTTTGCAGTAATGAAGGTATTTACTGATTTCCCACAGGTTTCATGGTTACTTTACCAGTAAAAACACTCAGGCCTTCTAATAATCAACATTCCACGTTCAATTTAGCATTTACCTAGTAACATAATTAGAGGGTAAAGGAGCTAGAATTTAGGACACAATCCATATTGTTTCTCCGTGTTCTCTAATTCTTATGACAGCTGTTTAGTTCCCAGTAATATTTCTGAGTTGATGTTGCTTTGACCTGCTATTGTCAAAGGCGACTGTAAGTACAGTGTACAAATGAAAGCTGAATGCAGCCCAGTCACATATAACTGACTTTTAAAGTTTAAATTTAAAGGATAACTATACTCTAAAAATGAACTTATTAAAAATGGAAAGTACCTGGAGCAGGATGATTGGGTTGATTATTCCTACAATATCACAATATCATTTAGTTAAAGGGCACGCCCACCCCCAAAACCAAATTCTCCCCCGCTGCTGGCCCCACTGTGTAGTGTGTAAAAATCCTTACCTTACCTCTCTGCTCCAAATGGTTCTCCTGTAATGTCTGCCCTAATTTCTAGAAAGTAAAGAGTAGGAGTCTGGCTGGAGGGAAAACTTTTCTGCCTCTGAGGTGTCCTCTGAGAAGTTTCTGGCTTGCTCGGGACATTCGGTTGGGCACCGTTGGTGTTCTGACCTGGCAGATCGACAAACACTAAACAATAAAACATTTTTATAGATTTTAAGGAGGAATTTAGACTAAAGCAGTCCACACACACAAAAATCCCATTTGTACGTTCCTGTTATGATTGGTATTGTCCGCCAAAAACTATAGAATTGAAAAATATCAGATGATTGGCCACACATAGTCCAGCAATCGTACTATATGAGGATTGTTTTGTGTATGGACACCTTCAAAAACATTTTTCTGATTTTTTTTTTTTTATTAAAGTGTTGGTTTCAAGTCATTATTATAAGGCACGTGAGGGTGTCAATGCTGTTTGGGGGTGGGGGTAGGTAATATCCATTTAAATGCCTAATGTACCATACTATGTGGCCGACAATAAACAGATCATGGCTTCAGGTCAGAGCTGATTGTATCTTTCCAAATGTTATATCAACAAACTGATTAGCAGTTTGCTTGTTGAAAATGAACCCTATGGCCTATTGGCCAATTGAAGACCATGTGATTGGACAAAATTTCCCAACATGTCCAATCAGATGAAAAAAAATGGTTGTGATGAAAATTTCTGTCAATAATGTGAAAAAATCACCAGGGGAGAACTGGCCCAGTAGGCCGAGGGGCAAATGCCCCCCCGACTGGTCTCAAATGAAAAATTTGGGCTGCCACAGAAGCTATTAGTAAGTTGCTTGTGAAGGTTCTCATTCATCCAGGTCATGGTATATCTGTTGTATTCAATTAGATCAACTGGACTTGAAATGTTAGTAAGTTACATGCTTGAAAGGCACAGCGCAATTGCCTCTAGTTCAAACATGGGCAAGGATCAGGAAACTCTCCTTCAGATCATTAACCAGTCAGCCCTCAAGTTCATTAGACAGTGTTAGTAAGCCCTCATGTTCATTAGCAGTGTTAGTCAGCCCTCCAGCCCTCCAGTTCATTAGCCCTCAAGTTCATTAGCCAGTGTTGTCAGTCCTTCAGATCATTAGCCAGTGTTGTCAGTCCTTCAGATGCCTAGCCAATGTAAATCAGCCCTGCAGTTTATTATCCAGTTTCATCAGGCCTCCAGTTCATAGACCAGTATTGTCAACCCCTTCAGTTCGTTCATAGACCAGTATTGTAAGCCCTCCGGTTTACTAGCCATTTTAAGTCAGCCTTCCAGTTCAATAGCAGTGTTGTCAGCCCTCCATTTCATTAGCCAGTGTTAGTCAGCCACCCATTGTAGTATTCAGTGTTTGCCAGCCCTCCAGTTCATTAGCCGTTGTTAGTCAGCCTTCCAGTTCATTAGCTGTGGTTAATCAGCCCTCCAGTTCATTAGCAATGTTGTCTGCCCTCCAGTTCATTAGACCGTGTTAGTCAGCCCGCCAGTTCATTAGCCAGTGTTTGTCAGCTCTCCAGTTTGTTAGGAACAAAGGAAACTTTGACTTGACTTAGAAAGTGTACCAAGGGGTGAGGTCTTAGAAATTCAGGTCCTCACACTGGGTACTTGTAAGGGGGAGGGGGAAGATTTAGGACTACAATTGTCCTATAACCCCATAATACACTTGAATATGTTTCAGGCAACAATGTAAAATAGGAATAGTGGTCTTAAAAATGGGTGTAACTTAAATAAAGTGTGTGCAGAGTGGGTGTGGTTAAAAATATTGCAATCTACCGTAAAAGGGGCACTTGGTTGTATTTGCCCCCCAAGCCAAAAGGCCCCAGTCCTCCCCTGAATATCACACAGGCCAGTTGAAATATTGTGTAAAGTGGCCTAAAAATCCTTTTCATAAGTCTATTAGGAATTTATTATTTGTAAAATGTTATAAAGCTGGTCACTAATTTTCTTTCCTATAAACCAAGGTCACATAGGTCACGAACATTTCAAATATTTGTGAATCTGGGAAAAAGAACTTTGTATTTTACAGTCAGTACATGAGCTAATCAATAAAAAGGTGCATTGTTCATTAACCAACATGCTGTTTGTTGCCTGTTGAAAATTCTTTTAAAGCTCATGTTAAGCCACATACTTAGCAATGTGTATTTCAGAATGTGTCTATAGCTTAACGTAAAATAGTTCCACTAACCTGCTAATAATACAAATCATGTGTCTACTGACAGTCAATCACAAGCATAACTGTAATAAACCAAAGTATAGATTTATTGTGCAATTGGGTTAAAGAACAAAATGGAAAATATTCACCTGCAGGTTTTAACCTTTTATTTGAGTTTTATTTCTGCTAATTATTTGGGGGACTTATAGCCACATTACTAGCCAATAAAACAAGGTGTCACATCTACTCATATGGTGGCCATGTCCCAGCATACTTAGTTTGTAAAATGAAATTACACTTATTACAAACCATTTTTTATGTGCCCCTTACCTTGGATCTGCTCACATACTGGGGCACCGTAATCTCTCAACAAAAGCAAAACAACTGATCACATTCCTTTCAATACCAAGTCAGGCCTTGTTCACACTAGAAGTGTTTTTGTCCTTTCCAGACAGAAAAGCATGTTGCAGTACGTTTTTTTAATGTTTCTGATTGACCCTGTCTGCTAGAAACAACTTACTGCCTATGGCACCGCAGGACCCACTAAGGTGGAGGTAGTTTATAATTTCTGCCGGTTCTTTTAAACAAACTGATTGTGAGTACCTTTACTGCATACGTGTGATCAGCTGTTTGAAAAAAGCTAGGGAGACCACCAAGCTTGCGGGGGATGCCCAGGCCCCTGCAGTTTTACGGCTGATTAATGTTGCACACGTTTTTGTCTGGATATGGATCTGTTTTCAGAAGAGAGATCTACGCATGGTCAAAAAATGTTTGTTTTTGTTTTGTTTTGGTGTGTACATAGTGTGAATGAGATCTTGGTCAATTCTAAAAATCCTCTAGACCCCAGCAGTTCAACAAGATTTCTTATCAAGTTTAAACATAATTACCGTAATCAATGTAATATATCTGAATTCCTAAGTGAGACTAAGAATTACATTTTGCTTTGGAATAATTGCCGTTCATACTAAATAAATGCAGCAGTTCATACTGATAGAAATAGCCGCAATTGTGCTACATCCCCCCTCTCTAATATACGTGCATGTACATAGTAAAGATAAGGGGGTGGGTGGTGTAGTCGCCAGAGGAGACCTTGTGTGCAGAACAATTGTGGGTTTTGGAGAATATTCTCGCCTCCCGTTCATCTGTACAACCTAATAAAACAATGCTGCTTGTTTCAGTGAACCAACCCTTTAAAAGATTTTACTGACTTGACACGGGTGTATTTCTGTATAGGAATATGCTCTGTAGTAACAGTTTTGTAAAATGTGCTGTAAAATGCTTTTTACTCTAACCTTAGTTAGGACCATAACTGGTAAAGCTAAATAGAAAATGTTGCTTGTTTGCTATGTGCGGTCACACACACACACACTTTACGGAAACATAAAAAGCAGGACTGCCTGGTTTTACTGTTAACAGGGCTTTTCAATCTGCAGCTTCTCTGTCTATTGCTTCTTTTTCTCTGGTTATGAAGTGTTTCCGTAGAAGGAACTTCCAATGACTCACTCACAAGCAGAATCATCATGGAATTCCCTTTACCAGTGACATCTTTTACCATTATTCTAATAACACAGCCAGCCGGTACACCCCAAGGGCCTGTTTATAAAGATTTCTTGTCAAATCATTTCCTACATCGGCGGATATCTTAGGTTTGTAGGATTTGCCTACTTGTAAACCGGCTATTTTTTTTCCTGTCGATGTTGGAGAACATCCAATATTTTCTATTATGTTTTGCTGATGTCTGGCCAATGTAGAGATTGAAATTGTAAAGAAACACCCCCATTGTATTTGATTTTATTTCAGAATTTGTTTTTAAGAGTTTGAAACTGACAGCACCTGACCCTTTCTTTTCTGTTCTGCTTTAATATGTTGCTGTGTTTTTTCTCCTAGTTCAGCATGAGATATCTGCCCTACTTTATTAATAGGTTCCTATGTTCTAGCCCCTAGTTCAGCATTAGCGTTCTGCCCTACTTTATTAATACGCTGCTATGCTCACTCCCCTAGTTCAGCACAAGACATCTGCCCCCTCTGTGCAATGGCATATGGACCAAACCATCAAACTCAGCAAATGCACTGAATAAATAGATGGAACAGACCAATGAAAATTATTCTAGGGATTCAGTGGTGATCCAAGAATATGGGTCTAGAAGGAGGAAACAAGACCAACAATTGTATCAATACATATAGCCAATATTAATAATACGAATAGGAACTGCAGTCTTGCCACAGAAAACTAGGGTTTTAGTACATATGTACTGGTATGTCCATTTCATCCAGGACAAACCCCTTATTGCCACATTAAATGATCAAAATCGATACATTTATGTAGACAACAAACTCACAGACACTTTTTGAATAAAAGGTGCGAACAGTAACCTACCAGTTTCTGTCAACAAGGTTAAACCCCTAAAGTGTTAATCCCACTGACAGGGACTAAGGCTGTGTGCACACCAGCAAATTTTTTGTCTTGACCGACTGTTTCCTACTACCGAGCGGTCGGCTGGAACAAATCACTGGACGCAGCTAAAGTAGCCACGGACTACAATTCCCCCCTTGACCAATTGTGTGGTACATAGGAAACCACACAATAATCAGTGATTATCCAAAATGCCCAATTGACCATTGATTGGTCACAGCCATCCCCAATTTTTCAGGCCGACCTTCCGATACGCGGTAATAATGGTTGGTCGGTCTGAAAAAATTGGAAGGTGTGTACACAACCTAAGAGAGAAACATATGACTTGGGACAGAAGCGACTACAGACGCCGGAAGCATTTGCTCACAATATGGGAGGGATGGAGGAGGTGCGCTTGGGGGGATGTATGCAGAGGGATGCGCGTGGTGGAGGGGGGCGCACACAAGGTACCTGTGCTGTGGGGTTTGCTAGTTCTAAAATTGGCTACTAGTGAAGGATGGCTATTGGAAGGGGGAATCGTTTTATTAGTGGAATGACACAGTTGCTAAAAATATAGCGGTTGGGGCTGGGGGACTAAGCCCTACACTATATAATATGGATTTTACACTAGGGGGTAGGAGTCCAAAACGGGAGGGAGAGGGAGGGAGGTAGAGGGAGGGAGAGGGAGGGGGAGAAGGGCTGCAGTGCGCATCCCAAATTTCTGCCCAAGGGGAGACAGGAGACAGAGTCCTATATGGACTCTGCTATCCTCCTGGTGGGCAGTTTTTGGGACTTTGGGGGGGACTACAGGAGAACCATTTGGAGCTGGGATGTGAGGTAACGATTTCTATTTTCTACAGAGTGGGGCCAGTGGTGGGGGGAATTATAGTTTTGGGGGTGGACATGCCCTTTAAGGTCTGTACACATGTGCGATCATGGGCCCCACCTGCAACGCACAACTGTGTATCAAATTTCGCCCGACTTTCGTTAAACGAATGGGCACGTGGTCAGGTGAAACCAAGCGCCCATACATTAAACGATAGTCATCTGAAAAGGCTACTCAGTACATAAATCTGCGTCATGGGTCAGACCCGTGTTTACACAAGTTTATGATGCTTTAGAGTTATATAGGAATCATGTGCTGCTGGGTTCAACAATGTAGGCAAAGTTTTGCTCATTCTTTTGCTCCATTATTGATGCAATTCTTACTTTACAATCATGTTATACAAAAAATAACGACGCAAACATAAAATAGCGATCTCTATCATTATATTCCAAATGCAAGGACATCAACATGACATAAATGTACAGTTAACACACAGTTAAGAAAAATTAAGTTTATTTCCAAAACATTGCCTCTTAGTTACAGATATACGAACTTGAAGTTCGTTTCAATTTCGAACTTCCGAACATCAGTAAAAGTTTGGAAGTTCGTAAATTAACCCAACTTAATGGGGGGAAACAGCTCAAAAAGTTTGGATTAAATACAGTTAAAATAACATTGGTAACTAACTGTAAATGGCTGTGTTACTTGGGAAATGGTCTGGGGAACATGTCACTATCACCAAAACTTCTTTAAATACTTTCTTCCCCCACTATTGGGCAATTATTGGGCTTCTGCATGCTACATTCGAGGGTTATGGCCAATTCGAGGGCTACCGAACGATACATTTGAGGGTTAGCGAACTATACATTTGAGGGTTAGTGAACAATACATTCTAAGGTTAGCGAACGATACATTCCAGGGTTACCTAATGATACATTCCAGCGTTACCGAACGATATATTCGAGGGTTACCGAAATAGAACGCTACTGTACATTCGAGGATTATCGATTCCGATAATTACCGAAAATAAGTTAGCAAATCCAAAAAAATGGGAAGTTCAGAAGAGTTCAAATTCGTTTGAACTATTAAAGTTCAGGTTGAACTCTGGTTCAGCTGTGCCATCGAGATTTAAGGCAACTTAAAGGACAACTCCACCCTCATAAGAACATCTTTTAGAAAGAATGGCCTCTTTAAAATATGTTGATATATCATACTTTGTTCTATGAATTCATTACTGTGTGCTTCTGGATGCCTCATGGAAACTGAGCAATTTAGAAACCTGTACTGAGCGTTTACTGAGCCTGGGCATGCTCAGAAGTGGCAGACAGGGGATTAACATTCAGTCATTGGCTGTGGTGTCAACTGTCAAATCCATAACTGACAGTTGATATCTGGAAGAACCAAGAAGCAGAAACAGGGGAAACAGGACATTGTGCAGGATTTCAGATTAGACTTATATATTTAAAGGGCATCTATAGTGAAAAAAACACATTGCCCCTTTGCAAAGTTAAATTCATGTACTCTGTGCTGCCTTAATCCTATATCTGTCACTGACTCTGTTTAATCACGGTGTCAGATCTATGTGCAGCATTCCCCCCTTCTCCCTCCCCTCTGTTACCTCCTCCATGTCTCAGCTCCGGCTAACCGACAAGCTTTTTATGTGCAGTAGGAGTTAAAAGTTCAACATCCTGAAAAACACACCCACGCACAGTGGCCAATAGAAAGTAAGCTGTCCTGGAGACACGGAAGAAGGAGATCAGTACAGTTTACGATCTCTCTCTTTGTGACCCATCATCAATCAGTGAAAGCTATTAAGAAGGGGGGTCAAGTGCAGCCTTATATCTACCATCAAAGCTACCTTTCTCCCCCTGCTAATGCTGTTATCTCTATGTTTATTACAGAGCAGGGAGGGGGGATCACGTCACAGGGATTTGATTGACAGTCCAAGTAGGAGTAGAGGAATGCAATCACGTATTCTTCTAACTGGTGTATCTCAGGACAGAGAGGGAATCTGAAAAAAGTGAAGACACTCTGGGGGTTGTGGGGAATTATAGAACACATGGAAAGAAAGAAAAAAAAGTTCATTTTCCCACTATAGATGCCCTTTAAAAATTTCAAACTGTTACCATTTAGGATTTTGGGGGGTGATTTACCTGTGTGTAAGTTTTCATTTTAGGGCTGGACTTGTCCTTTAAGGCAACTCTCTTGTTATGATTTTTTTTGCTTTTATCCTTTTCCATAGATATGTTGCAAATGTTTATTTACCTCAAATAGATCTATATGTCATAAACATAATAGCACATCTCACCACTAGGATTTCCAGTGATATGGAATAGAGCCAGTTGAGATAAGGTAAGCTGTTCAGTGATGGGGCATGGAGATAGTGATGATAACATAGACTGTGCAGGAAAATTATTTCTAATATAGTCATTTTTGGGTGTGTGCTACCATCAGCTGGTAAACAGGCTGTAGAAGGAGGGGGGTGGGGGTGGAAAACAGTGTAGGAAGAAAACTGTGAAGTCTGAAACATATTGTGTCGAGAACATAACAGCACAACCCTCAGCAGGGAGTGTGTAATGTGTGTACATTTTTGTCTTTATTTAATGTCTGCCAGTCTCTGACCCCTCCCACTTATGAGCCCCTCCCCTTGCTGATTCTGCCTCTGCCTGAAAATGCTGTTTTTACACAGTTTAATCTAGGGGTCTAAGGAGCCAGTGGGTGATGGGCTATGGGTGCCCCATGGGTGGGAGGATCCACAGGGCCTATGAGTGGGAGGGGGCATGGGGCCCATAAGTGGGAGGTACCACAGGGGTTTGCAAGAAGAGGGGCCAAAGGGGGCTTTCAATGAGAGGGGCCATGAGGAGGAGGAGACACGGGGATTTCAGAACAGGAAACAGGAAGTGCAGGGGATCTGGTGATGCTGCTACCATATCACACATAAAAATGTACAAAACTACATTTCAAGTCCAGTTGATCTAATTGAATTCAACAGATATACCATGACCTGGATGAATGAGAACCTTCACAAGCATAAAAATGTACAAAATATCTTTAAAACGATATAAAAAAACAAAAATTGAATTTGAAAGATACTCAGCAAAGCAATTCCTGTCAATTTACCTAAAGTCATTTTTTGACCACAGTTACCCTTTAACATGAAAAAATCTGTTGCAAAATTGGTCACAGCAAAAACTGAATTAGCTTTTCTGTGCTGTTTATTGGTGCAGTTGCTGTTTGGTCTCCCCCACATACAAATGATAGTACTCTTCACTGCACTGCACTGTGTATATGATGTCGGTATTCTTATGTTTCAATATTGAGTCTTTAGAATGCACCAGTTGCTGCCTCAGTGTGTTGTCAGGTTCCCTCTGGTGGTATTCGTGTTCTTCTCTCTCATTCTTTCAGTTTTGTCAAAGGCCCAGTCTATCCACAAGTTGTAAGGGCTTCTGTTGTAAGCATCTGTGTTAGTGGGTAGAGGTGGACACAAAACCAAACTCGAACCCGAGTTCGAGCCAAACTTTATGAGTTCAGACGAACTTGAGCTATTCAAACTAGTTCGTGTTCGAACTAGTTAGTTTTTCCGGACTCTCAAGGTTATTCATTAAAAGTTCTTATCGTTGAAAATGGTGCTAATTTTGCCCCAACCATCATGTGATAGCTTTCAAATGTTAAATTAGTTCTGATTGGTTGGTGCAAAATTAGCACCATTTAAACGATAAGAACTTTTATTGAATCTCCCTGCTAGTATTTTTGATAAATATCGTAAATTCGATAATTATTAAATTTACCGCCGTTCACTAACCCTAGAATGTATCGTTTGCTAACCCTCGAATGTAGCCTTCGATTTTCGTTAACCCTTGAATGTATTGTTCGTTTTTGGTAACCCTGGAATGTATGGATCGTTTTTGCTAACCCTCAAAAGTATCGTTCGTTAACCCTCAAAAGTATCGTTCGGTTTCAATAATCCTCAAAAGCATCGTTCAATTTTGATAATCCTCGAATTTATGGTTCTATTTTCGCTAACCCTCGAAAGTATCGTTCGATAACCCTCAAATCGGCAGTAACCCTCAAATGTTTTAACAAGTTTGAGTGATAGTGACATGTTAATCACCCTGACTTTTTAAACTATCACTACACCTTTGACTTTAATGGGTCCAAATTCGAACTTTCAAACTTTTAAGTTCAAATGTTCGAAAACGGACCGAACTTTATGAAGTTCATCCATCTCTATTAGTGGGTAGGGTGTGTTTTTTTTTAAACCTTTTCCCTCTCTTCTACTGAGCAGTCCAAGAAAGCCAATGTGTTGTTTTGTACCTCTTCCCTTGTAAATCAGATGTTTTGGTCCACAGCTTTGAGATGTTCTGGGAAGGCTTGTACTTATTTTAACTTAGGTGTCATCCACTTATCTAAACCAGTGGCTGGGTACAATGCCCTTGAAGGTATTAGAAGCCTTTGTTTCCACTCTGGGTATTTATTGCCAACAGAGTCTTGTACAAGTCATTCTGAATTGAGAGATCCAGTCGGATAACTACGGGGAAGTCTTCAAGAACTAAATTTCAAACTTAATGTAACTGAATACAACAGATATACCATGACCCGGATGAATGAGAACTTCACAAGCATATAGTTTATCAGAAATACCAATGTAAATCATCCTTTGTTTAGTCTCAAACATCAATGGGGAAAAGGAAGCCATTGTTGTGAATAGTCTCATGGTGAAGTGTCCTGGCATGATACATGTCAACTCTACCACCATGCTCAATATTGTAAATGTAAATGATGCTAAATCCTATTCTTATATAGGTCGCTGTTTACAGTAACACTAGTACAGTACAGTAAATGTATCCAAAGTCATAAAGATTTGATTAGTGTATTTAACTCCCTGGTCCTTCTTTACAAACATGGTTGCTGTACCCCTCACTTAATTAATAATGACCTTGTTCCCAGGCCTTATTGCATCATGAAATGTAAATATATAATTAAAGGCAAAACAGCCCTAGGTACCAGGAAGACCTTATTAAAATACCAATACAGGTAAGTCAATTACCCCTATCTGTGGTTTTTTTTTTCCATAAAGAACACTGCTGTACAATGTACTACAATTTGATGTTTAAGAGATGAGCAAAGATGCAAATTTATGTAGGATCCAATCCTTCAGTGATCTGTTCACAAAGATAGGAGTCAGTAGGTTATAAACCAATTGGGAATTATCTGTGAATCACACACAAACATGTCTAAAAAACATACAAAGTGACTCATTATACCTGATCTGCTGTGGTTTTTGCCAAACCAAAAGTCTTTTTTATAAACAAAATATGATCATGCTAATGGTAAATAGTCTGCAGTGTGTGTAATGTTATTTGTGTTTTTGAAAGGTGATTAAGGTTTATGGAGAAGGTGGCACCAGCAGAGCCTTAGAAGTTCCTAATGATATAACAGCATGGGAGGTATGCCATCTACTCATTCTGAAGAACCACTATATTGATGACAGCAGCTGGACTATGTATGAACATCTTCCCAACTTATGCATAGGTAAAATTATTAATGCGGAGTCAGCATTTGACTTGCTCTTCCAAAACTTTTTGACAATCCATGGCAATATTGTGTGTTAATTGGAAAATTAACTTTCAGGTGGAGATCTCATTATTAGGATCTGAATCAATCAGACCTGTTAATCTGTGGTGTGTTCGTAAGGCTCCTATAAATTACCATTGGCCCATATTTTTATTTAAAGTATAATTTAACCCCCACTGTAACCTAGAAACCCCCCCCTCCGAGAACACTAATTTGATCTAAAATACAAATGAAATTCATCCCCTCCCCCCAATAACTGGATGAACTATGTCACATGCTTTTTTGCTTAATAGGATCTATTGGGGGGCTTTACCTGTTGTAACAAGTTCTTGCAGTAACTCTGGACTGGGCATGGGTTAAAAACACAATAGTCGGTGACTAAAGTGTGTGATACTGGAATGTTGTGGAAAAAGCACAACAGCCCTATGATATTTAGATAAAATTACTGGTAGCCACAGCAAATTTAAAAGGCATTGTCCACCCCTAAAAAAAAAATTTCCCCACTGCGTAGTGTTAAAAAATCATTAGCTTACTGCTCTGCTCCTTATGGTTGTCCTGCAGGGCCTGATGTAAGTCCAGAAAACTGAAGAGTAGGAGCTTGTCTGTGTGTCATCCAGTATCTGCCTCTTCTTTGTTCTCTTAGAGGACTCTGGCATGTACAAGGGAGTCCTCCACCCTCCAGATCCCTCTGCGGAGCACTCAATTATTAAAATAGATTAAATGTAGGGGACCCCAACCCTAAACGCTAGTGTTTTAACTTTAAAATGAGATCAGAAATAGACTTGCCCAACCTCATTCCTTTGGCTCTCTCTACTAACTGGCAGGCGCTTCTGTGATTGGCTGACTCTCAGCCAATCACAAATGCTGCTGCCTTTCCGGACCCTACTGTTCTTCCATTCCCGGAAGTAGGAGTAGAGGCAGAGGCCATGGGAGCCAAGGGGGCTAAGTCTATTTCTGTGCTGATTTTAAAGTTATAACCCTAACTTTACTGTTGGGTTCCCCTACATTTTATCAAATTTTTAATTTGGGTTTGAGTTCCACTTTAAAGGTAAGACACAGGTTACTGCTCTGCTCTGCATTCAGCATTGTTTAGAGACTTTAGTAATGTAGCTCTTTGAATGAGAGCAAAGTGTCTGCAAAAGATTGGATGCTCCACTTTTTTCTATCCTTGAAAATGTAAAAATGTTAATTAAAATTGTACTTCAATTTGCTATATTTTCAATTTACCTGTTTAAAATTCTTGATTTTTTCAGTTTTCCTATATAATGTTCCTTTCAATAGTTCTTTAAAATTACAAGAGAGAAAACCTGTGGCACTCAATGGCGCTCATAGTTCTTGAGCGAAACGCGTCTGGCTCATCCCTTGTGGTCCCTCATTCCTTCATGGCTCTACTTATTGCTTAGCCTGCTTCTTTCCTTGGGGTTGCTCCCTCCTGGGTCTGCATGATGGCTTGCTACTTACATTTGTATATGCCACATAGATAAATAAACTATTTTCAGGCTGCACTGCTTACCTATTTATACTAGTTATGTATCATGTATTTTACTTTATGCTTATGTTATAGGCTATATATACATAGATTCTTTATGAATCATTTACCATATACATATTGCCTATTGATTTAATATGTCTTTTTATTTGATATATCCTAAATAGAACTTTACTAATATCCTACTTTACATAGGAGTGTTACATACATGTACCCCCTTGCTCAGTTGGGCTTAGCTACAATACTTTTGGTGCTGTGCACATATCGATATATCTATTGACAGTTTAGAGCTACTGTAGCTTTGCTCTTTCACTTATATGGATGTTTATATGGTGACAATTATTTGTTTCCTTGTAGATTGACTGATGGCACATGCATATATCTACATACATATATATCTTTCTAACATTTAAGAATCTGGGCCATGTTTTTTGGATTGTGCAATATATGTTTTTAAATGATTTTAATTTTCTTCTGCCCGTGTCTTGTTTCTAATAAAGGATTTTTATAATTAATTACAAATGAGTGCCACAGGTTTTCTCTCTTGTAACTTTATTGATATCATTATATACCTGTAGAGCACCACAATATACCATATATTATACAATTTACTAGTGCCCTAACAGCCTTCTTTTTCCTTTCGATATTTCTTGTTCCTGCAGAAAGAATAATTGAAGACCATGAAATAATCATTGATATACAATCGACATGGGACATGGAAGAAGACAGCAGATTTTATTTTAGGAAATATTATGCAAAGTACCAGTTTTTCAAAAAGCCAGAGGTACAATGTAAACAAAATTAATATAAAAACATTAAATACAAAATTAATGGGGGGATAAAATACCAAATTATCCCCCTCCCCATATGTTGTTCCCAGCAGGAGGACCGAAAACTCTAAACACTTACCCCTGGGAATACATTAGTTCAGAAATTATACTTACCTAAAGCCCTGCTCATCATTCACTCACACTTGTGTTTAACTATATGGGCATTTTTATAAAGGAGCAATATCACTACATTGCTATATTCTTATGTTAATATCAATAATGCGCAGTATTTTGCAGCCATGTTGTATGGTCCCATTGACAGTCTTTTGTTGAAATAACTATGTGGTCGGAATAATATTGCAATTTCTCAAAACGGTTCTTTAATAAATACGTACCTGTGTATATGTGTTGGGGTTACTTGTTTCTAACTAAAATATATAATATGAAAAGCAGAAAAGATAAGACAATTCATTTATAAGCCATTACTGTGTACTATCTAGATTAGCACCATATTGACTGACTGGGCATTTTTGTGTTGGTTCTGGTAATAATGCCGATGTGGCTTTCTGTAAGAGAAGATAGTTATATTATACTCATGTGGGTTGTTCAACTGCTGTAAACTTTCAAATACCAAATGATTAGAATTATTTTCTTTGTTCTCCTAACAGAGCTATTTTCCAGATTTAATGGTGTCTTGTTCAAACGAACTTCTTGATGCAACGGCCTCTCAGGATCCATTAAAGGTAAATACAGTACAGTGCAATGTGACATTTTGCTGGGAAAATCTATGCTCGGTTACACATTTTTCCACATCAACAACAAAAAATGGATGGTACCGTAGGTGCTAATGCCAGACTCAAGATAGACCTGTAGATACATAACTGACATCCCTGTTTATTCCCTGAATAATGCTGGACTCGTGGTTGTTCAAAAACGTATTCCTTTTATGTAAAAATGTATAATGTACCGGCCAACCTTTAATAATACAGTAATGTATTACTATATTATATCAGGGGAATGTACAGTCTTTTTCTTCCCTTAAAGTCATGCTTATATGTTTGCAGTAGGTTTTGGACTGTACCAAGAGACATTACAGGGGCTCTTGGTAAATTCCCCCTAATGTATCTATAGAAGGGATGGCCTTAGGTGACAATCATCCTTGTGCGAGAGCCGCCCAGAGACATGGTTATCATCAAAATCCTTCCCCCAACACCCTACACCCTGCTATTGCCTGCAAAATACACTTTGAATAATTTTTCTCCTGGTAATGAGCTATAGAACCAGTAGTAAGTCTTTATAGGTTTATCCTATGCTGTAGGGCTGGTAACACAGTCTCTTTTACTGAACAAATCACACAAGCATAAGGCCGCCCTGATATTAATTAGAATTCCATACATTTGTCCATATACATTGATAATTTGGTAGTTTGCAGCATTTTTTGGCCCATTCTCAGAACCAGTATTTAATGAAAAATGGAGAAGTTGCAGCACACCTGAAGACCAATTTCAGTAGCTTTCTGGGGGAAGGGGCACTGATTCTACATGGGTATTAACTATGTATCACCTGGCAGATTGAATATTTCTTTTGTGTCAGGATTCCCTTCTTTTCTTTTTCTTTTTCACATTTACCTTCATTTTGCTAAAATTGTCGCCCAATATGGTCAAAGATTCAACCCCATAATGGTGAAAATATTGCATTATAGAGTCATCCCCCGTGTATCGTCATTTTCCTGCCTGTGATGCCTTCCTAACGATTGATTCAGAGGAAGGCAAAAAACAAACAAAACCTGTTTGAAGAGGGGGAAAGTGGTGAAACCAAAAGAATCCTAGGATTAACACAATTAAATAAATACTTATTTTAAAACAAAAGCATACGTGGAGAAAAAAGGGCCTCTAAATGAAGGGTATGATAATTAGTAAAGACGTGATAACTGGATAAATAGTTCCCTTTGGTCTGTTTGAGTGAAAAATCAGTTTCCCAATGTTTGTTGTGTGAAAATAATTTAAACATACTTAAAATGAATAACTGGCAAAAACCAGTCAGACCGCTCTTTCTAATCATGATGGACTCAATGCCATTTGGCACAGAACCACGGTACTGGTGTACAGCAGATAGGGTATTCTGGCACAGAACTTGTTTGACATCTACAGTTTAAGTCAAGTAAAGCTAGGTACACAAAAGGCGATTTTTCTGGCAAACCGACCAATATTTTCGCATATCGGTCGGTTGGATCTGAAGGAAAGGCAATGGGACGGAGTCTAAGATGTGAGTTTACAATCAGATCATAAACATTTCTAGGACTGTGCTAAATGCAATAATAATTCAGAGCCGTTTTTAGGCCCACTTAGGCAAAGAGCTAGGGTGTCTATGTTAAACCAGATCACCCAGTGTTCTCCCTAGCATCTCCCAGTCAGCTTTTACTTGCTGTGTTAGATCTGCTCTCCTTGTTCTGCTGCTGTAATTTGTAACATTGTAGTGATTAGATAGCCTGAACTCTAACTCTACATGGATACAATGTTACAAATGAACTGAAGGTGAAGGAAGGAGGGAGAGGATGAGCTCAGCTAATAGTACAGAACAGTTCTAAAATGGCAGGTAAAAGCTGCTGCAGACTTTATAACAGTGACCCTGTGACTATCAGCCATGAGATCCCTATCCCTGCCTCTTTCTTCCTTCTACCCAACTCTCCAATTAGAACTTAGAGTGGGTGAGGAGTGAACAATTCAACGGAGGAGACATGGAAAGCAGGTCCATACTGTATATCATGTCAATGCTGGCAGCTGAAAGGGTTAAAGGTAATACTCTGCTGGCAATTAAAGTGTAAATACCAATTCTCCAGGAAAATGCTGGTACTGAAAATATTAGTAAGAAAGTCTTCTGGCACTGAAAGGTTAATGGTATTACCCTGCTGGCACTGATCAAAATATTCTAGGGAAGTCTGCTGGCACTAAAGGGTTAATGTCAATACTCTGAGAAAGTGCTGGCCCTAAAGGGTTAATGTCAATACTCTGGGAAAGTTCTGGCACTGAAAGTGTTGAATCCAATACTCTTGGAGGGCTAGGCCACACTACTGAGATTTTAAGTGTGGGATTGCGATCTGATCATGCTATAGGGCACCAAGATGGCTAGAAATGTCCCTATGTTAATTAAATGTATTACTTTAAGCATAATTAAAGTAATATTACTGTCAGTTCTTTCTCCTCATCTTTACCGTTCCTCCGCTCTCATGCCTCCTTTTCTTCATCTTCCTCGTCTCGCAGCATTTCCGGCTTCTTTGGTCTTTCGGGTCTTTCAGTTCACTGGAATTTCGTTTGTTTCCGTAAATGTTTGCTTTGAATTGGTGCCTGTTTTTGATGGCAAATTTTAATTCTTATCTGCCCATCTTGATCCTAGTTTGTTTTCTTTGCTCCTCTGATTGGTCCAGTCTGCCTTTTCAAGTTTTTGTTTTCTCCTGATTGTTGCCCATTATAGCTTGTGTTCCTCCCTTGCTCATGGTGTGTTTTCTCAGTTGGTTTTCTGTCTTCTGTCCTGCTCTCTGCTTTTAGCAGGCCACAGAATTCCCACTGGCCTAGGGTGGCAGAGTTGCTAGGGGAGGCACCACCTTTGGATTCCCTTGTAACATTTAGCAGTCAGCACTCCCCCCCCCCCCCCAAAATAGAGTTGCGTGTGCTGGGAACACTATTAAAGTCCCCCCCCTAGCCCCCTCGATCTCCCATTGGTTTTCCCCCTTGGATCATAGCGGTCCATTCACAAATGGAGATTTTTTTTCTTAGTCTTTGTTAGTTAAAGACTAAGGCACAGATCAGAACTGATCATCTTAATTTTGATCTTTTCCAATGGAAAAAACTAACAACATCAACCTGGGGGAGAAGGAGGATGGCACAAAGTACATGTTAGCTGGCCTAGGGGAGAAAAAAAAGTATAAATCCGGCCCTGCTTCTAGACTACACCTATCCTTCCTCACATGTACCCTGCTTGGCTGGCATACTTCCTATGTTTGACCTTGGCTCCGTTAATGATGACATCTTTACTATCCCTTTGGTCTTTGCTCTCCAGCACCTCAGCTGGTTTTGTGTGCTGTGTTTGGCTTCAGTCTTTTTGAGTCTTTTTGTCCTCAGCACATAGGGCCCCTTGATGTTTATTGGGCCCTAGGCAGCTGCCTAGGTTCCCTTAATGGATACTCCTGCCTAGAGTTCTTTCTTGTATTCAGAGTCTGTTTTTTTTAATTCCAACAGACAATTATTCAAAATGATCAACTGTAAGCTTATTGATAACTTATTTCTGTCTATTTAGACAATAGTAGTAGAGAATTGTACCGTGTTAGCCATAGATGAAAGTGAAGACATCTTGGATATAAAGTAATACCTTTTATTGGCTAACTAAAATGATAGAAAATGCAAGCTTTCGAAGCACTAGGCTTCTTCCTCAGGCATGATACAATACTGAATCTTGTAAAGCACTCTATTTTATACATACTAGAACAAAGACTTTCTGACATTACACAGATGTTATCTTTTGCCCCCATGCCTGATTGGCAATGGCTGTCGTAAATAAAACAGTAAATGCACATTCAATGATCACACGCAGTAATAAAAGAATTAGCAAGGGTTAAACAAACAATCAGATACACTTCACCTCTAGTGTCCATGGAGGGTCTGGTATAAATGAGATATTTATGGGTTTGGGTGGTTTAGAGGAATTTAGTCTGATTAACTCTACATGACATTAAGATTAAAAAACAGTGACACATAAAGTTTAGATCTTTGTTGAGTCCAGAGTCCCAAATTTTTGTATAAGTTTACATTCCCATTCTAACCTCTCCTTTTGGGATCTGAAATTTCCCATGAGCACTGTTTTATTTAGACAATAGTGAGGTAAGATATGACCCTAGAGTGTTTAGGTCCAATTAGAGAATTTATAGTTCGTTTTTACTGTAGTTTACAAACATTCCCATTGGTGATTTATCCTACTGATACTGTAGCATCCTTCATGCTGCCTCATTTATTTAAAAAGCAAAGCAAAATATGGTTCTATAGCTAAAAATGATTACATTGTTTAAATACCCTCACACCTTCTCTTTAGATTAGATAAGACCAAAGGAGAGCTTATCTTTGTAATATACTAAAAATACTACTTTATGTTTAGCCATAAAACATGACAACAGATAAGAATCATTAAGACTCTTATTGTAAGGCTGGGTACACACCAGCCTATTATTTGCCCAGACTGAGCTTTCACTGCGAGCGGGCGCTCGGCCAGGACAAATGACTGTTGGTCGCGGCAATAGTGTCCGACAGTGGACGCAACCAATAGTGCGGCCCCATAGGGAACAGCACAATTGGCTGTGATTTACCAACAGACCAGATGAGATCGGTCGCGGAGGGCCGCCCTACACCAGCAGATATTTCCGGTCGGCCATGTGTGCGTGCATTTTACTCTAAAGGAATCAATGTAGGCTCCATGTTATACTTACCATACAGTACTGTAAATAATAATTCTTTATTAGATGCTGAAAATTGCTTTTAGACCAAAATATCTACTGTCAACTTGTTGTACCAGAACATTATTATCAGGGTACATTTGTATACAAATGGACGATTTTCATAAAATACTGATCTAACGGGATTTATTGAGCCTCAGGCATGTGTATATGTGTAACATAGGTTACAATGCTAATGAATGACCGCCTGTTGGCATTGTAACCTGTTGGTCCGATTGGAAAATTTCCATCAGATCAATATTGGCTCCCCAAAACATTGTTGTCATGTATGCGGACAACGAACGTTTACTATATATAAAGTATATACGGACCAATTGTTCCTGTGTATGTGCACATTGTGTATGGGCACCTTAAGTTCTTTATTTGACCAAATAAATCTTTGCAGATTTGCATCAGATATGTTCAGTGCATTTCCTGGGTCAATGTCTCCTTTATTCCTACAATAATGTGTTTCCCTTTAATCATATAACAATGTACAGTTATGTAACAGAACAGTTACAATAAACCAAGTAACATTAAAAGGTTTCCCATATAAGGTTTAACGCTATGACATGAAGCACAGCACTTTAATACAGAATGCTTATTCACCTCATATTCTACATAGCTGTATAGAAAGAATACATCATTGTGCTTTAACTATTAGTCATAAGGATAATAAATGAGGTTGCCACCTCTTCCCTTAATATCTGCCTCAAGTTCTCTGTATGCCAAAAGGTTAATTAGCATTGTTCAGTCATATATAGTGTAAGTAAGGAAACATTCATGATACAGAAAATAATTTATCCTTTGTCTTGTGCCACTTATCTGGATAAAACAACAAATCGGCACAGTAGGCACATGTATTAAAATTTGCAGATGTTTGCCCATGCTATTGGGGGGGTAGGTGACAGCCTCAATGCCTGCCACCCCCGCCCCCTCAAAAAAAAGTTGTGATGTGGTAGGTGTGGGTTAAATCACCAATCTTTTGCATCTAATGGTAAATCCAGCCCTTACTGTGGTCATAAAAAGTAGCAATAAAGCAATTTAGTGAAATGGCTGCTTTATAAACAATTTCCTAATTGAGAACTGTTAGTGTACAAAACATAAAGATGGTGACCTCCAGTGGACAAATCAGAATTATGGCTGACTTTCTACTGGTAAAATATAAAAAAAAAATATTTTTTAGGTACAGTTATAAATTTATTCAAGCTTTCCATTAAAGGGCAGGTCCACCCCCCAAAACTATAATTTAAAGAAATCTTTACCGTACATCTCTGCTCCTTATGGTTCTCCAGCTATCCTTTTCAAAGTCCAGAAAACTGAAGAGTCCATGCTGTGTGTGAGGCATCTGGTCCTTGCTGATTTCTCTTCAGTCCCCCCCCTCCCCCACACTCTCACACACACCATCTGGACCAATCCTCAGTCATCGTTGCACCTAGTGTAAAATCCTTTGGGGGTAAAGTAGGAAACCCCTGCCCGCCCCCAACCTCTCAGCCAATCACAGACGCGGTTGACGGTCTGATTGCTGCAGAGAGAAAGCTGTGTAAGTAGAATTCTGGGGATTTTTTTAAAGAAATACTGCAAAAGAAAAAGGTGTTGAAACATTCTTGTAACATCTGTTAAAGTGTAGATTATATTTTCACCTTTAGTTCTACCTTAAAGGGGATTTATACTTACAAAAACTACCCCTACATACTGATCTGAATGGTATATAGTGCAACCTTGCTAGGGCGAACCCATAGGGTTCTCCCCCTGGGGATTATTTCTAGGAGTAAAATAAAAGAGACGCGAGTAAGGACTTTAATTGCCTTTTAAGCAATTTCCATTTCTAGACTTTCAGAGTTACTAATACAAGTTGCCCTTTTTTTTTAACCTTATTTTTTATACACTTAGTTATTTGTAAGATGCTGTTATTGGGGTTCATGGATCTTGTTTGGTCCTTTAAATGACATGTAAACTGGGGCAAATCATTTTCCAAACAATCACAGTACTTAGGATTAATTACCACCAATCTTAAATCTGCTTTTTTCCCCTTCTCTGACTTTTTAATGGGGTTTTACTATTTAATGGGCACGGGGCACAGCTAGTCAGTAAAGGGCTGTCAATCACCCAGCCCCTCCCCCTGGCAAACTACATGTAAAACTATCCAAGCTTATTTCTCTGTCACTGCATGGCTAATTGATTCAGCATTAAAGGGTCACTATACTCACTCAAAAACTTTACATTATCTGAAATGCAATTTGAGAGAAGTAAAGTGGTGGTACTCACATATTCATCTGTGCTTGCTTTGTCATTAAAATGGTACACTAGAAATGTTGAAACTGTTGAGCTTCATTCCATTATCGGAAATTTTGAAAGTTATTGGAGTTTCGATTTTTGAAAAACCGTCTACTTTCGATTTTTTTTAAAGTTGTTGGGTTTCGATCTGTTTTCAAAAGTTTCGGGACTTCGAAACCCCTCAGATTCGATTCGAAACTGGGTTCTATTAGAAACCACATTACATCTCTAGTACACACCATAGTGGCTGCGGCTGCCGTTTTCAGTGACAGATCATGTGGTCCATAGAGGCTTGCATGATCGGACGTGCTTTTCCACCATGTACATTTGTCCTTTCGTGTTCAGATGAACGGGTGGTCAGACATGGCTTAAAGTTCCATGTGATTATTTCGTCCAGATCGATCGATACACTGAAATATCGGTTGATTGGACCGTAATATTGCATGGTGTGTATCAACCTTAAAGCCTGTTGTGCTCTTTGTGCTTTTATTTGCAGGTAAACCCAATCCTGCAGTGGAACTGCTGTCTGTGTCACTTTAGTCCCAATGTAAAGGCACTGTAGCTGAAGAAATTGATTACAAAGTTCCACCACCCCTCCCCCCACACACACCTTCAAACTCCTACAGCTAAAAGAAAATCTTACTAGATTCAAGCAGTTATTACAGCTCCCAGTGCTGCTTACCTTCCTATAGCAAAGAAATTTTACTTTCACTTTCACAAAATCACTGGTTAAATGCTATTGGTTATATACAGATCATCTCCACTGCACATGCTCACATTCTATCTGTGCCTCAGTTTTGGGAGGGGGGGATACATAGAGAGGAGACATGCATACTGACTAGGACTATCGAACATGGTGGAAAACCACATCCGATCGTGCAAGCCTCCATGGACCATACGATCGGTGTGTGAGCTGAACAGGACATCAGGAGAACTTAGTGACAGGGAGCACTGAGAGCAAAAAGGGATTAAGTTCCTGACAAGACTAAAAATATAGAAAAGGCAAGTCACTGGAAACTTTAAATTATATAAACTAATTAAGCAAAAATCTGCATGTAGAATAACTCAACATAAACTGTATTTTTGATTCTGTCAATCATAGATGTTTCTCAGCACAAGCTCATGCCCTGAAGTTCACAGTTTCTTATACGCAACAGAAAAGGGGAAGAAGTCATGGAGAAAATTCTATTTTGTTTTGCGACGCTCTGGGTTGTATTTTTCTACAAAAGGCACATCAAAGGTATTATAAATTTAAATAATTTATTAATGTAAGTAATGCAACCCTGTAACACATTTTACCTTACTTCCATGATTCTTTATTTTCTGCCTCATATTACAGTATATTAAAAGGACACTAAACTGAGTATTTTAATAGCTGCCAGGTAGAACTAAAATCCACAGGGAAGAAGGATAGCCTCACCTCCCTGTCAGAGCCACCGCTACCATGAGGCAGAGCAAGATTTTTGTTTTAGGCAGCATTGGCCCTGTGAATTGCAATTAAAAAAGGTTTCCCCCATCACACTTGTATGCACACTTGCTGTCGGCCTGATACAGTAGCTGTGATCTGATCTGATTCCTGCCTCTGCCTGCCACCACATCTGCTACAGAAAGATAAAAACTTATATTACCGGTTACTGTGGGTAACTTATATATACCAGTCTGTGTGGACAATTTATATGTACCAGTCTGTGTGGACAATTTATATGGATCAGTCACTTTTGGCAACTTATATGTACCAGTCTGTGTGGGTAACTTATATTTACCAGTCACTGTGGGCAACTTATATGTACCAGTCACTGTGGGCAACTTATATGCACAATTCTGTGTGGGCAACTTGTATGTAACAGTCACTGTTGGCAACTTGAATGTACTAGTTACTGTGGGCAACTTATATGCACCAGTCTTTGTGGGAAACTTATATGTACCAGTCACTGTGGGCAAATTGTATGACACAGCTCTACAAAATCAACTCCAGTGTCCTTCTAATGTGTTTCAATTTACCTTTCATTTTATTTCAATATAGGACCCACGTCATCTACAGTTTTTTACTGACTTTAGCCAAAGTGAGGTATATATGGTATTGGCTGGAAAAAAACTTTATGGAGCACCTACAGACCATGGGTTTTGTCTAAAGGTACAAATTCTCTCATTTTTATTGAAGCCACTTTCTTCTTATTTAGGTCATATTCTAGTTGTATAATGTTGACATGTGCTGAAGTATACTGATATTGTTCCTGTTTTACATAGGAGAATTTTAGTTGCTTTTATTTCAACAGGTATTGCCTGCAAGATATGCATTAATCAAATGTGCTGTGGCCTTCTAGCCTAACAAGACAGGAGGTTCCAAGGAGCTGAAATTGCTTTGTGCAGACAACGAAGAGAATAAAATCTGTTGGGTGACAGCAATTAGATTGTTCAAGGTAGCATTTTTCTGTACTGGTTTTGTAAATGACTTTTCCCCTCTATAATTTGTCACCAATATAATTTAAATTGCCAAATTAAGGTAATTTGAAGATTGGTGCAGTAGGATTATTTTCTTGCAAACCACTGATTCAGCAGGAAAAAAAAAGTCAAGTTTCGTTCCACCAATGGAACTTATTGAAATGCCAAATATTCCTATTCAAATCCAACTGAAGCAGAATTTTTCGATCATTTGATGCCAATTTCTGTTTCAAAAATCTGTGGATTTGTAAGTTATAAATTATAGAATCCATCCAGGCATATTTATATTTAAATTTCAATGCTCCTTTAAGAACTGTTGTTAGGAACACAAGGATACTAGAATACACAAATTACTGGTTACCCGCTAAGCTTATTCTGGCTACTTTTTTGAATGGACAAAATACACAATTATATGAAGGAAAACAATCATCTGATCAAGTAATAGGAAATGAATATAAAGAAAAAATGGCTATAATGTTTCTGTTTTTGTTTACAGCACGGAATGCAACTTTACGAGAATTACCTCAGACCCCAAAAGAGTGATTCAAGCAGTCCGTGCGTATCCCCTACGGTGTGTATCTAGAACATTGATAAATTGGTAGATAAAATCAAGGAGGAGCAATGCACATTACAGAGATACCTGCGCTTTACCTTTAAATCAAAAAAGATATTTTTGTGGTTTATAAATTGTATTAACAGTTTTAACCAGTAATCAGTATCAAAATAATCAACAACAAAACAAACGTGTGTACCCAGCTTAAGAGCGTATTATTTTTTATTTATTTATTATTATTATTAACCGCAAAGACTAAAGCTAGCCATACACAGGTCAAATTTTTTTTTGATTGGTTTTCAAATGGGTTGGCCAATCGAAAATTCAACAGATTCAAGAAGAGCAGATCAAAATTATCCACATTGTGCCACCAATCTCCCGTAGATTTCAGCTTGAAATCTGCAGAAGATTGGGACTGGAAGATTGGGTCGATGGAAAATTTTCCACCTTTCTCCATCTTTGTTTTTTTGATAAAAAATGGAAAACTGTTGATTTTTCAACAGACTTGACTGAATTCGCAAAATCTAAATATGGATGCTGTGTATGAGGGGCTTAATAAAACTTTATACCTACATGCTTTATTAGCTCCATGCAATCAAAATGAGATATTCTTTACTTATTGTTGAAGATGCTGGAATAAGACCTACCTTGACTATTTGCTGATATAGAAGTTTTGTTTGTAGAGAAGTATATCAGAGAATTCATTAGTGGCAATGGATTTCTCAGGACATAAAAGCAGAGTTATCGAAAACCCAACAGAAGCACATTTTGTAGCACTGCAAGAAGGACTTCTACGGAG
The DNA here is from genome assembly GCA_019447015.1 of Hymenochirus boettgeri. Taxonomy (NCBI): domain Eukaryota; kingdom Metazoa; phylum Chordata; class Amphibia; order Anura; family Pipidae; genus Hymenochirus; species Hymenochirus boettgeri. The sequence continues at coordinate 131,501,890 of CM033477.1, forward strand.
GGTTCGTAACCTCTCGTTCTTGTATATCACACATTTCTTTATGTAACACACAGATAAAATAAAATTGTTTTATTTTAATCTTAAACAGAGAAAAAGCAGTGGACGTACCAGCGCTCATGGAATCCCTACCTCATCTCAGAATTGCTCAATAGGTATATTTCAAATGAAAATGAACAATATATAAATGACAATGTACACCTTACTGTAAATATAAGGATTTTAAAAGTCAACAATAAGTTCTGTGATCATATAAGGTAAAATAAACCCTGCAGACTGAGTTCTAATATACAGGTCAGGAGATCCAGGAATCCGAAACAAAACTGGAGAGTTTTGCCCATCTCTACTTCCTATATCTATATATTCCATTCTAACAGAGTATGTTATTTCTTACGATTTCGTTTTTGAGTTTTAAGGAGACTTCAGTTTTTTATTAGTTGATTGACAGATATAATAAATGTTAATTCTTTTTGTATAGTGAGATGTTCGCTATTGTGTTTTGTATATGATTCTCGAGTATTTATGTCAGCTTTTTTTTAAAATAAATAAATATATAGTTGCATTAGTATATTTTAGCCAATGGGAAGGTTGGGCCAGTGATGTGGAATCACTATATGTTGGGACATATTTATTAAGAAGCAAAATTTCTTCTTTAACATTTTTAAGGTAATGTCTAGAAAAAACTTTTTGCAGCTCATCAGCCAAATGGATTTCTAAGCAATTTTCAAAAAGCTTGCAAAAAAAATAGCTGGAAAGGTATTTTTAAAAAAGCAAAAATAAGTAATTTTGACATGAAAAATGTAGAATTTCACCAGGTCCATGGTGGCATTTTGCATTTTGTAGGATTTCCCTGAGAATTTCATTTTGTTAATAGAAGGTACATTATTGCTGCCTAAAAGTTGGCATGGCAGTTCGCCTATTAATAATAACATTATTACTGCACACATACTCTGTGATAGTAGGTACTATCCTCCAACACTGGGCCACATCACTTAACCATATACTATAAGTAACAAGGATTCACGCAAATGCGTACGTGTTATTTATATTGTATGTCACCTTCTAACATAACTGAAGAATATATCCAGGCGGTATTACACTGTTCAGCACAGCTTTGCCATGCTTAAGTCAGAAATGTTGTTATAAAGCCTGGTGAAAATGATACTGCTTTACCAAATTTTACAAAACATTTGATCTGTGTAAGACCAGACTGGTAATTATAAGAATATATCCCTACAGCTAGTTTATCTATGTGTAAGTATGTAGTAAATTACATAGGAGTACACTACCTGACCAATAGAAATGACCGAACTCACTGAAATTCGTTGCGCTTGCAGATACACAGACTCTCAGAAAAATCCCCAAATCCGCAAGCTGATCCATTAAAGTCAATGGGAGTTAAAAAAACATAAAGTTCTGCCTAAAATTAAGGTATAAAATAGCAATGGTAACTTACTGTAAATGGCTCAGAGTCAGGGACCTGCAAAATGGTCTGGGGAACATGTGATCAATGCCTAAAACACTTTTCAAACTTTGTTTGGCATTATTTTCAATATTTCTAGAAATTTAGAACATTTTTGATTCTTACATTTTCTAAAATTCTCGAACATTTGAAAATATTGAAAAATACTTTTGGAAAATCAGGGAAAAGTCCAAAATCCGCAAAGTCAAAGTCCTGTCGAAAACCGTGAAATCAGCTTCGGAACCAGGTTCCGGTCCATCTCTACTGACCATATAAAAGCTTATAGCTAGAGGTCAGTAACTCTGATATGACTATTCCAATTATCTAGTCCACTCTCATTTTCCGTACTAGAACTGCACATTTGTGTAATATAAAAGCCTATAATTTATATAAAACCCGTTTATAATTACATGTTGATTGTATTCTGTTTCATACAATCTCATTTTATATTTTCTATAAATAGGAAGTGTAATCATTTAAAGAATAGGGAATATCTACTTTATGTGCTTTTAAAAAGTATAAAACATATTTATACATGTAAAAAAGCATAAACCCATGCTAACCTGATATTAGATTAGGGAGCATAGATTTTACTTGCCCAAAATGTTGCTTTATTTCCCTGTACTTACCATAAATATTGTAAGTTATATGCATTATAGGTGTAAAATTTGATGTTTTTATACGGTAGTAGACCAGAGGAAATGGAACATCAAATAGGTTGAGCCAAATATTTAGTTTACAAAATCTACATAACAATGTAATAAAAATTCTTGTGATTAAAAATGGTGCTAATTTTGTCTCAACCAATCATGTAAGTTATCAAATGGAAGCCAACATTTGATTGGTTGGGGCAAAATTAGCACCATATTTAATTATAAGAATCTCCCTGTAAGAATAATGTTCGAAACTATCAGAATCAAGCAGAGTATATATATATATAATATATATATATATAAATATATATCATGGAGTCAGAGCACACGTGGGATTTCAATAAACTGTGATAGTTTATTCTAGTGGTAAACACAGTTGATTGTGTTTACCACTAGAATAAAGTATCACAGTTATTTGAAATCCCACGTGTGCTCCGACTCCATTGACCTGCTTGTATTCTTTCGGAGGCACCGGGTTGATCGACTACATTTAGGGTTGTGCAGAGGACCTCCACAGCTTTTATATATATATTTATATATATATATATACAGACAGACAGACAGACAGACAGACAGACAGACAGATAGAATAGTAAGGCAGCTCTTTAGAAGTTCACATAGAAAGATAAATTCTTTTTTCCATTTTTTAGCAGTGCATATATCACAGTCTTGGTTTCATCATAAAATGTCCAGAGACGAAGCTCAGAAATTGATACTTCAGCATGGACTTATAGATGGGTGAGTACCATTGGTTTGTACAGGTTTTTTTAATATAAAAATGTGAGGCCTTCAAATCAACCTCAGTATTTAAAGCTCTTACTAGGCACCTTGGGTCCATTCTCTAATTGTTGCATTTTAAAAATGTATAAATTTCTTCTAAATGTGCTTAGTTTTGCTTTATTGCTAAATAGGTTTTCTGTATACTCATGAACAAAGCCAAGAGGTCCATGTCCTACAATGTTCTTAAGATAATTTTCCCATGAAGGACTATTGTCATTCATGCAGAATTGTAAAGATAAGTCTATAAATGTACATTTTATTACTGCTCAAATGACTATTGCAGCGGACAGCACAGTGTCTTAGTGGATAGCTCTGATCCATTGCAGCTGCAAAGTCCTAGGTTCCAATCGTCCCATGGACACACTTGCAAGGAGTGTGTTCTCTTTGCATTTCCTCCCCCTTGTGTGAATGTATCAATATAATTGTCAAGTGCCACGGAAGATGTTGGTGATCTTGATTGTATAAAATCAATCACTAAGGTCTTGTACAAACATCTTTCAGGCTGACAGACAACTAATTGTTTTTTGTTATGGTGCCAATTCCCACTGAATTAGATGATGAGTTTGCAAATGCGGCCATACAAAGAGACAATTGTGCCTTATATACTTCATATGGTACGATCGGCTGTTTGGGTCATAGACATGCATGATCGTGATTGGCGACCTGTATTTTAGCATATGGAGCTGTTAATGCTCAGACGGAAATTTTCTGTTCACCCCGAAATCCTCCATGGATTTTCTGAATATCGGGAATTTTTATTTTTTTATAATAATAACTCTCCAGGGTTACAATAATTATTATAAGGATAATTATTATAATAATTAGATTTAAAAAAAAATCTATTTGATTGTCGGATCCTGAAATCACATGACAACCTAAATATTATAAATGTATGTGCTGCAATTCTCATTTTCATTAGGAACAGTTAATAGTGTATTTGATATGAAAGGTGTATGAGGTTTCAATTGTCATTTACTGTTTCAGTTCTTGGAAGAGCTAGGTCTTTATAGAAAAAGATAAGAGCCATTACATTTTCCCTTTGAAATCACTTTGAAGATGTAATCACAATTTAGAGCATTATGGCCTTCTTCCTGTAAGGGTCATTCTATATGTAAGGTACTCTATGTGGTTTGCTTCATGATTTTTACTGTAAGTATAGCAACAATCAATTTAATTTCGAGGGGACGGTTTACAACGAACACAGAACTAATATATGTTTCAAAATAATATTTTCTTTTCTGTATTATTATTATTCTGTAGTTTATAGTTTATGTTTCCCGTAAATCATGTAAAGTTTATCACTGGGTACAGCTAAGTAGAGGGGTGACATAACAGGGTTGGGCCACGTGGGAAGGTCTTGGAGGGAAGATTTTAAAGGATGACCAGGAAGTGGAGGATCAGCCAGCTCTATTTTTGCTATGGCTTTCTTTCCTTCAATTACAAATATAGTCTTTTTGGCACAAGGTGCTATTTATTGTCCCCTATTCTCAATTTGTCAAAAAAACAGTGACATTCTCACCTTTCTTATTAAGTGGTAAGTATATAATACACTGCGCATACCGGTCTTTGCAAAAATGTGTTTTTTATTAAACACATGTTTAATAAATAACACATTTTTGCAAAGACCGGTGTGTGCAGTGGATTATATACTTACCTCTGGATAGAGACCACTGGCAGTGGTAACCCAGCAGCCCCCTGCAGAATACTTACCTTAAAGGGAAGATATGCGGGGGATAAATCCAAAGACTTTCTTATTAAGTGGGCACAATTTTAGCAACTAGATATCAGACTGTAGAGATGCATCTAACTGAAAATACAATCATAGAGCAAAATAATACAAATTTGTTGCTATATTTGTCATATCAAGGGATTTTCTATTGTACATTCTATATTTATTCCTAGAATGCATGTCTTGCTTCCTTTATTTTCATGGTGCATTCAAGCTACTAATATTTGTAACATGGATATGTTGACATGCAGCATTTTTCTCTTTCTTTTAGTAAAAAAGAAGAAAGTAAATTCAAGATTAGGCTTTCAGCATTTACTTTAAATTAGTGCTTTTTCTTATATTTACCATGTGGCACAGTATTTCCAGTGTAGGTCCTGTTATATTAAATGAGTTACGTAATCAGGTGTTTTTTAATTGTTTAAAATCTTTTTAAATACTGTATATATGAATGATTAATAAATTGATGTTTCATTCAAATAATTTTACCCAAAGCTGGGTACACACCATGGGATTCTTCGCCCTATCAAAGGACTGTTGGTTGCGACAAAAGCAGCTGTTGGTGTCCCATGGCTACCAGCTGCTGAAAGCAAGAACTGACTATAGCAAGATAACTTCACAGCTTTTACATAGAAATGTGCTCCAAGGGCATTATAGACAAGACTAAAAGCTTTTATTTAACCCTAAGTTGTTTTCAGACCACTTTTGTTTTTTTCTAAACATCAAACTCTTGTGTTGTTATTAACCAACACCATAATGTTGTTGCATGAAAGTGTGATGTAGTTCACCTGTTTACATGTACTAATAGTGCTCATTTGCCGACTAACTTGCATTAAATTATCCAAAGGACCAAACCCAGTAGCTATCACATATTGAAACGTGTCTCTGCTAATCATTCTAAATTAAATTTAAGGCTAGCTACAAATAAAGATACCAAAAAAAAAAATGTAGGTGTCTGACAAAGTGACCAAACCTTCCCTCCCAGTTATGGTGTATTATGAGTAGAGATGTATGGTGGGCTCTAATAGAACCCAGTTTCGAATCGAATCCAAGGGTTTTGAAGTCCCGACTAAACTTTCAGAACTCCCGGAATATACAAAACCCGAATTTTCAGAGTTTTCTATTTTTATTGAAAATTCGATAATTATCAAAATCAAAAGTAGATGATTATGGAAATTGAAAGTAGATGATTATCGAAATCGAAAGTAGATGATTATCGAAAGTAGATGATTATCGAAATCGAAAGTAGATGATTATCGAAAGTAGATGATTATCGAAAGTAGATGATTATCGAAAGTAGATGATTATCGAAAATGAAAATTCGGTAACCCTCAAATGTACAAGCCGATTTCGGTAACCCTTGAATTTGTAATATCGGTAACCCTCGAAAGTAGCGTTTGATTTCGGTAATCCTCGAAAATAGAATGCGGAAGCTCGAAAACAGCCCGATCGAGAGGAAAGGTAGTTTTTAAATAAGTTTTGGTTATATTTACGGGTTCCCCAGACCATTCCCCAGGTCCCTGTGTTATTTACAGTAACCTACTATTACTATTTCATTCTTAAAATCGATAGAAACTTTCAAATGTTTTTCTCCCATAGACTTCTATGGGTCCGTTTTCGAATTTACAGTTAAATTTGAAAATTCAAAAACGGGACAAAACTCATCAGTTTCGAACATCTCTAATTATGAGTCTGTTGCTTTGCTGGTAAACTTTAGTTTTCATTGTTGTATCCTACTATGCCTGAGTAAGAAGGACAGAAGGCCATGTCCTTAGAAATGTCTGGCATCCATGGTTACAGCATTTGAACATTAACCATAAACAAATACTCTATCCACACGGTAACTGACAATTTTTTGGTTCTACCTTCCTCTTCATTAAGATAGAGCATGGGCCAGGTTTGGCTCCCCTGATCTAATACTGCACAAAAGTACAGATTGTAAAATAAAAAATGTCCTCTCTTACTTTTTTCCCCTCATTATTAATTCTGTTTATTATAAGAATATTTATTGAATTCATATTTTTTTTAGCGTGTTTTTATTGCGGGACAGTCAGAGCACCCCTAAGACTTTTGTTCTCTCTATGTGTCACGGACAAAAAGTAAAGCACATCCAGATAATTCCGGTAAGTTATAAATAAAACAGAATTATATTAAGAAGCTTTTACATTGCAGAACAAAATTGAACAAGACAATGCCGTTAATAAAACACATTGTAAATCAACTTCATTAAAACTGTGAAACTATTTAGCAGCAATCAGTTTGCATTGTTAAATTCTTAAGGAATAAACCTTAAACCTTTCTAGTGTTCAAGGACTTACTACAGTAGATCTTGCTCTAAAATGTGTTTGGAATTCATCTTGTTTTAAATGTTACAACAAAGGCAAAATTTGTACTTACATTTGCCTTCACTTTACTGAAAGTAGTGCAAAAGTTACAGCAGCTACTGTAAGTGTATTATACCTAACTATTGGATGCAGACAATTTCACCAACTCTCCTAGAATTATTTATAAAGGTGCCCAGACATAAGAACTTACCTGTCGACCTTAAGTCTGCACGTAATTCAATCATTTCTTCTGGAACCACCTTGACTTATGACAATATGCACTTTGCTGCGCTCATATACAAATAATAAGCTGCTATATAAATGATCAAAATAAAATGCAAAGCAAATAAATGAATATAATATAATATTAAATTCTAATAATCTAATTAATCAATACTAATCATCTTGGGCCTACATGTTCAATTAGAAATTAAATTTTTAATTGATAAAAATGAATGTATGTATATATTTATTTATATAGCAACACTTGGGGGAGACACAAGTAGGACAACAAATATAAATAAATACATAAATATATACTGTAAGTTCTTTAGTACCACATGATATTGTACGGCCACAGGGCATAGATAAAGTTAGTAGATATGGGATAGTAGGGTTAGTAAGTAATGGATTAGTAGATATAGGTTAGTAGGGCTAGTTATTAAAGGACAATTATAGTTACCTCCTCCCCGCTCCTCTTCTTATATCCACGCTCTCTACCAAGGGTGAGGACCTAAGTCGCTAAGTCCTCACCCCTGGGCTGTTTGCACTTACACAGTTATACTTACACAGCGCTGCTCCGCTCCCTCATCTGCTTCTGCGATGGGTCCAATAGGAAGACACACTCCTTGCAGAGAGTATCTTCCTATTCGATGCCGACGGAGATGTGGGGGCTGAGCAGCGTTGTGTAGGTATAACAGTGTAAGTACAAACAGCCCAGGGGTGAGGACTTAGCGACTTAGGCCCTCACCCTTGGAAGAGAGCGTCCATATAGGAAGAGGGCAGGGAGGCGGTAAGTATAATTGTCTTTTAATGAGTTAGTAGATAAGGGTTAGTAGGGTTAGTTAGTAATGGGTTAGTAGGTGTAGGTTAGTAGGGCTAGTTAATAATTAGTTAGTAGATATAGGTTAGTAGGGTTAGTCAGTAATGGGTTAGTAGATATGGGTTAGTAGGATGAGTTAGTAATGGGTTAGTAGATGTAGGTTAGTAGGGTTAGTTAGTAATGGGTTAGTAGATATAGGTTAGTAGGGTTAGTTAGCAAATGAACAAAGTAACTTTCAGGAGATGTGAAGTCAGCAGCTATACATAAAACTTAGCTTTTAATAGTGAAGATTAAAAAACATCTGTTATAAAGTTATCTGGCCCATGTACACATACAATCAGACTGCCAATTGCCTGACGCGTTTCGTGCCCTACGGACACTTCATCAGAGGAAATTGGCTGCTACACACCTATGTCTTAAATAGCTCACAATAGCCATAACATTAGCATATCTATTAGAAGATTGACATACTCAATAGTAAGCTAATATATTCAAGAAGGTGGACAATATTAACCCTAACAAGACTAGAAACACCATACACACACACATATATATATATATATATATATATATATATATATATATATAGGATTATAGAAACCACAGCACACCACCGGACACAACTGCCTGGTGCCAGTATAAAGGGAGACTCACTGTATGGCTCCTTCCAAATACATCCAATGGTATATACGGCACACAGGTCTTCAATGCAAACTTTTTTATTACATCAATGTGCCATAAACATCAAGCAACGTTTCGGAGCTACAAACTCCTTTTTCAAGCTTATACAAAAAATGGAATCCACATGGGAAAGCCCTCCCACTTCCTTATATACTGATTAGAAGGAAATTACATCACATGTTACACCTATAAACAATTCAGCACATGATTAACACATCACAATTTTTTTGTTTTATAACTTCAACTAGAATTCTATTACTTGTATATAATGTGTCCCAACCCACACCCGCATAGCCTATAAGGGAAAGCAGGACTGATTCCATACCCAATAACCACACTCACAGGAATAGAAATAAATCATAGTCTCTATTGGGACCATGGGGTGTCAGTGTGTTCAGCCTGTGAACCCACCACACTTCCCTTTGCTTTAGCCTCTGTATACGGTCTCCGCCACGACGTGGCACAGGAACAAACTCCAGCGCCATGTACCTAAAATCAGAGTCACTGTGGCCCTCCTGTTTATAATGTTTAGAGACCGGTAATCTATCATCCCTCTGTCTTATGCTGGATCTGTGCTGTGATATCCTTGACTTGAGGAGTTGTGTGGTCTCCCCCACATACAATTTTTGACAAGGACACCACATCACATAAACCACATAGGAAGTGTCACATGTCATACTATGTTTCATTTTGAAAACATCTCCAGTCTGGGGATGGATGAATTCCTGTCCTCTGTGCACAAATTTGCACTGTGCACAGCGTAGACACGGAAACATCCCCATTTTTTTATTCCCCAAAAAGGTAACCCTTTTCTCTTTTGGGGGGACATATTCTGATCTTACTAAAAGTCGACCCCCTTTTCTATATGAGATCCTTGGGGCCTCTTGGAATTCCTCTACCTCCGGGTAGGCATTCTTAAAGACATGCCAGTGTCTCCTCACGGCCTGGCCGATCCTATCACTGCCAACCCCAAAATCCATAATAAGCGGAATACGTTTTTCTTTAGTTTTTACTAACACTTGTTCTGTCCCTGAACACTTTTCTCTCGCTGTTGTGAGTACTCCCTCTGGGTAACCCCTATTTCGTAATTTCTGAATGGTCACTTGTATCTGGGCCTCCCTCTTCATGGGATCCGAAACTATCCTGTTGACTCTCTTCAACTGCCCCATAGGTATCGCTTTTTTCACATACCCAAGATGGAAGCTCTTATACGAAAGCAGCTGGTTTCGATCAGTCGCCTTCGTATAGAGCTCCGTATGTATACATGTATCCTTCAATACTCTCACATCCAAAAAACTAATTGTGTGTAAATCATAATTCAGAGTGTATTTAATATCTGGATGTATACTCCTCCAGGGATCCAATGCCGCCCCGCCAAAGTAGGAAGACGTCGTCTATGTATCTCCACCATGACAGACAATGTCTGCTGAAAAGCGGAGACACATAGACAAAGTCATCCTCTAGCCATGCCATAAAGGCATTGGCATAGGCCGGAGTGGCATTGGATCCCATGGCAGTGCCCCTCTGTTGAATATAGAACCTTCTACCAAACGAAAAGTAATTATTATACCAAATTAATTCAAGGCATTGCCTGAAAAACCGAATTTGGACTTCGTCATATAAACCACTTGATGTGAGCAGCCTCACAGATGCCTCTATCCCCTGAATAAGGGGGATAGAGGTGTACAGGGATGCCACATCAAGGGTTACCAGTATAACCTCTTCCCAATTCTCCACCTCCACATCCCTAATTTTTGCTAGAAAGTCAGGGGTGTCCAAAATGAATGATCTGATACCCCAAACCAATGGGGCAAGAACCCTGTCCAACATGGTGGCCATCTGGGTAAAGATGGAGCCTACACCCGATACAATAGGCCTCCCAGGTGGTTGGACAGGGTTCTTGTGAACCTTGGGCAGGGTATATAACGTTGGAGTTCTGGGGTGTTCTACTGGGAGGTATTTTTTCACATCTTCCGCAATAATTCCATCTCTATACATTTCAGAGATGAAATCATCCATTGTGCGCTTAATGTCCCACATGGGATCAAAAGAAACCTCCCTATACACTACCCTGTCCGACAATTGCTTAACAATCTCTTGTTCATAGTACATAGCATCCAAAACAACAATGGAGCCCCCCTTATCGGAGGGCTTAATTACAATGTCCTCTCTGTCTTGCAAGTTATTCAATGCTACCAGTTCTTCACCAGTCAGATTACTCCTCATATGTGTGTTGTTCAATCCACCAATAATTCTTTCAACGTCCATCTTCACTTTATTAATGTATACCTCAACTCCGGTATATGTATTTGGGGGAACAAACCAGCTGCTTTCGTATAAGAGCTTCCATCCTGGGTATGTGAAAAAAGCGATACCTATGGGGCAGTTGAAGAGAGTCAACAGGATAGTTTCGGATCCCATGAAAAGGGAGGCCCAGATACAAGTGACCATGCAGAAATTACGAAATAGGGGTTACCCAGAGGGAGTACTTACAACAGCGAGAGAAAAGTGTTCCGGGACAGAACAAGTGTTAGTAAAAACTAAAGAAAAACGTATTCTGCTTATTATGGATTTTGGGGTGGGCAGTGATAGGATCAGCCAGGCCATGAGGAGACACTGGCATGTCCTTAAGAATGCCTACCCGGAGGTAGAGGAATTCCAAGAGGCCCCAAGGATCTCATATAGAAAAGGTCGCACGGTGGGTCGACTTTTAGTAAGATCAGAATATGTACCCCCAAAAGAGAAAAGGGTTACCTTTTTGGGGAATAAAAAAATGGGGATGTTTCTGTGTCTACGCTGTGCACAGTGCAAATTTGTGCACAGAGGACAGGAATTCATCCATCCCCAGACTGGAGATGTTTTCAAAATGAAACATAGTATGACATGTGACACTTCCTATGTGGTTTATGTGATGTGGTGTCCTTGTCAAAAATTGTATGTGGGGGAGACCACGCAACCCCTCAAGTCAAGGATATCACAGCACAGATCCAGCATAAGACAGAGGGATGATAGATTACCGGTCTCTAAACATTATAAACAGGAGGGCCACAGTGACTCTGATTTGAGGTACATGGCGCTGGAGTTTGTTCCGGTGCCACGTCGTGGGGGAGACCTATACAGAGGCTAAAGCAAAGGGAAGTGTGGTGGGTTCACAGGCTGAACACACTGACACCCCATGGTCTCAATAGAGACTATGATTTATTTCTATTCCTGTGATGTGGTTATTGGGTATGGAATCAGTCCTGCTTTCCCTTATAGGCTATGCGGGTGTGGGTTGGGACACGTTATATACAAGTAATAGAATTCTAGTTGAAGTTATAAAACAAAAAAATTGTGATGTGTTATCATGTGCTGAATTGTTTATGGTGTAACATGTGATGTCATTTCCTTCTAATCAGTATATAAGGAAGTGGGAGGGCTTTCCCATGTGGATGCCATTTTTTGTATAAGCTTGAAAAAGGAGTTTGTACCTCCGAAACGTTGCTTGATGTTTATGGCACGTGATGTAATAAAAAAGTTTGCATTGAAGACCTGGGTGCGATATACCATTGATATATATATAATATTAATATATATAATAATTATTATATATAATATAATATATATATAATATATATATAATAATATATATATATAAAATAATACATATGATATAAATCATCACCATAAGAATGTATTTTTAAAAAGAAGAAGAAAGATTGTACGGACAGGACATATTGTATACATCATAATTGCAAAAAACAGTCAGCATATATAATTACTAAGCTAAATCTATGTAGAGAACATGTTGCACTAACTAGATAATAAATAAAGGATGAAGTTACTACGATATCACAATACAAAGATGGTGATAAACATTAAATGTTGAATAAAATACGGGACCCTTAACAAACCCTGTATATATCTGATATCCTCATTATATATAGATTCCTGAATTAATAGCTTCATAAGACAATATAATATAAATAAAAAACACAGAACCATTTATAGAAAACAAGATACTTCCCAATCATAATTCAAACCCAGGGGTATCCGTGTCTCCAAATTGAAAATCCATTGGGCTTTTTACGTTAGAGAACATCCTTAAGACTCCCACCTACTGAATCTTGCCCTGAAAATAAAGACATGTTTGGAACCATCTTTATTATTTGTTATATGTTTACTGAGGGCTGAACATGAGTCCTGTGCTCTTATGCTAGAAAGATGTTCTAGAACCCTGTCTTTTAGTTTTTAGTGGTAAGACCTACATATTGTTTCATACAGTTGCAAGTTGCCAAATACTACAAAACTCTGTTTGACAATTGATTGGGTAAACCCTGCCGTAACTGTACTTTTGAACTCTGTAGATACTGTTATATATCGCAGCATTTGCATAGTTTTATGTCCACATTTATAAGTGCCAAGGTGGCATAGCCAATTTGTCTGTTTCTGTGTCTTGCTTTTTCTCAGTTGGCTAGGTGCCACTCTATTTGCAATAGAATACGATTTTTTGTAATGATATTCGTTAAATGGGTGAGAGGGGTCTCAAAATTGGATCCAGTAGTAGGGTTTAGTTAGTGATGGGTTAGTAGAAGTGGGCTAGTAGGTGAGTTAGTAATGGTGTGGTTAGTAGATATGCCCCTAAGTTCTTAGCGTAATATGTTCAATAAAGTTGTTGGCACCCCCTCGCTATTACCCCTTGCTTTTCTGCTTAATCCTCTCAGGTCCTGTTAGTCAGTTACAGCTGATACAGGTAATCTTGGTAACGTGGCTACTCTGTTCTAGGAGGCATGTCCCTACACGTTTTGGTCATAGACGTCTCTATACTCATAGAAAATGACATTACCTTAAAAATAGAGAGTTTTAAATCTCACAACATTTTATGTATAGAGCAATAAAGGAAATGGTGAGACATGAGTTTTGAGGAAGAAAACATTGTATTACTTTGGAAATGCAAGAGAAACAGGATTAGTTACAAACTGGTAACACAGCTTTGGTCAGTAATGCATATAAAGGGATGAGAAAGCTAGGGCGAAGCAGTCTATGACTGAAACACATAAAAAATATATTTTATCAATCAAGATTAATTTGCATAGCGCAGGATATGTTCTTATATGCTTAGTATTCCAATGGCTCACAAAGAGCTCACAAATCCATAAAGGAGGGTGGCAGAGAGCAGCAAGGGACTGGAGGTAGGAAATACTCACTCAGGAGCTTGGGGAAGACGTGCATGCTAAAAACTTTGTTAGAGAATTAATATGCCCTTAAAGACATAATGGGGCTAATGCAATAAAGGTGCAAGTTTGCTGTGCAGCAACTAATAAGGTATTATCTAACTGCTGAAACCAAGTAAAAATCTTACATTTTTTGGTTGCAGGAGAAAAATGTTTTCACTTTATATTGCATCAGTCCTAAAATGTGTGTTTAATAGAAATAAGCTAATTCCATTAGCATGCAGATTAATGTGCTTGAAAATTGTTTAATTGAGTCAATTTATATAATTTTATTTATACCCCAAATTAGTGTTATTTGTACAAAAATCTGTAGTGCTAAACCCATCGCTAATTTGTCTCTGTTGGTGCATTTAAGATGTTTTTATTACTATTGGTTAATTAACTTTCTTAGCAAAATGTGAATCACGTAATAGTCATCTTCTAGTTATTCATGTTTCTTTGAGAAAACTGTGTACAGACACACCTTATCAGTCTTTGACAAGTGCAAGTTTATGTAATATCCTGATTATAAACTGAATCTGAAACAATTAGAATAATCTCTAAAATTAGAATGTGTATTTTATTTAGACTGTTATGGGCACATCTTTTACACTGAACTTGGCATTATGGAGACTGCCCTTTACAAAAGCCAAGATGAGAATTTCTATGGGAAACATTCTCAAACCTTATGCCAGCAATAAACTAATTAGATATCTGTTGTATTCAATTAGATAACTGGACTTGACGTTTAGTTCTTGAAGACGTTTTGCTAGTCATCTGACTGGATCTCTCAATTCAGAGAAAGACTAGCGAGATTCTTCAAGAACTAAATGTCAAGTCCAGTTGATCGGATTGAATACAACAGATATACCATGACCTGGATGAATGAGAACCTTCACAAGCAAACTAGTTAGACATAAGAAGATAATATGTTTGTTCATTTAATCTATTTTATGTCAAATTAGTGTTTTACAGGGCCGCAGTTGTTACCTTTGATGTTCTGAAATGTACGAGTCGGGCTAGTTTTTTTGGACTCTGCACGAACATCAGAAAAACATTGCGGGAAACACGGAAGGTGATTACATACTGGAGTGTATCAACACCATTTTTTTATACACAGCTCAGTATACATAGTAACTTGCACTGATTGTGTAAGAAAAGCAGTCCAATAAAAACACATTTTACTGCTAGAGTGCTTTTCATTGACTGTACAGTGAAGCGGGGGAGGAAGCACCCAGAAAGCAAAACGGGTCAGGAGAAAAAGACAGCCTTTTTTGCTACAGCTGAAGCTGCTGAGGGTGACCCTAACAGGGAGATGTAATAAAAGTTCTTATCATTACAATGGTGCTAATTTTGCCCCAACAAGATGTTTCCAAATGGTAAAAACATCTGATTAGTTGGGGCAATGTTAGCCCCATTTTAACGATAAGACCTTTATTACACTCCCGTAATTGGCTTAGAACTGACTAACATTGTATAATGCTTTGGGGATCTTGTTTATTTAATACCATCAAAACATTTTCATTTAGGCAAAAAACCACATTAGTTGTCTGTTGCTTATAAAAGACGTGTGTCCTTTGGTAAATCATGACATTCTTTCCATATGTGCATATTCTTACTGTTTATGTTTTTTGTTACAGGTAGAGGATGATAAAGAGCAGTTTTACTCATTAGACGATGGCCGGACAAAGTTTATTGATCTTATACAACTTGTGGAATTTACAAGCTCAATAAGGGAACATTGCCTGTAAACTCAAACACTGCTGCACAAGGATTACTGTATAAAATCTACTTCACCATTCTTTCATGGAACTTTGGCTTTAAATCAATCGTTTCATTCTTTGGCATCTTTAGATCTCATTATAAGGCTTTTTCCCCAAGGCTGTTTTTCTCAATAGTGTCATATGGGATAGTAATTTTTACCATTTAAAGACTGTTACAAATCCTTTTTACTGTAATCAAAATAAAGATAAATGGAGGATGTTAAATAGAGATGAACGTAAGGACAAGTTTCACTCCGACAGTGGTTCGGCAGAATATTGATTGAAGAACCCATTGGATTTGTTCATCCTTAATAATGAGGACTTTCTACATATTTCATATATATGAACTATACATTGAAAATAATTATACTGACTCTCTTTTCTTTTTTGTTTCTATGGGTGTTGCAGGGCCAGGATTTGGATGGCTGGAAGGTGTTACCAACAGCAGTGGACCAAGGGGCATATTTTATTAACCAGCAATCAGAAACTTCCTATAGCAGTCAGCATAAAACTACAGCCACGGTCCTACATTTACAGAAGCAGTTGTACATGTACAGCTGTGGTCGCACATTTACGACTGTTCAGCCTTACAATACCATGCGGTAGTAGACTACCACAATGGTATTTATGCGATCACATAATTAATGTAATCTACAACCACGATCATAATCGTTATAGATAGAGAGATACAAGGAGGGAGATAGAAGAGGAAATCAACACAACAAGCCCACACCAACAACCACAAAACAACCAAACAAGAAACAAAAGAAAAAAGAAACCTCAAAAGACACAAAGTAAAAAGCACCAACACAAAAAAAAAAGTAAAACAAAAAAAAGGAAAAAAACAAAGGGCCCAATAATCCCAATCCCACAATCCCCCCCCCAATCCCCAATCCCAAACCCCAATAGCAGTGTGGTTAATATTACACAAAAAAAAAGCAGTTTAGTTTAACAGTTTGTTGTTTTTAGTGTTTACAGTTTTTAGTGGAGTCAGTGTTTAGTAGGGTTTAGTCCCCGTGAATGTGAAATGCATGAATGAAAGTGAATGTGTTGAACATGTTGAGTGAAATGCATTGTGAAAGTTTGATGATGCGAAAGTTTTGAAAGTTAACATTTAGGATTTGACTTCTTAGTTTTTCCTGTTTATTAGAAACTATTTTAAATAGTCTTAGAATTACGAAAGAAAATACTTGTTTGTGTAAGGTGTAAAGAATGTAAAAAAATTTATTTCCTAATTTGCCATTCGCTACTTTTTGGGAGATTCGACGAGATTCCCCAAATACCTGTTTATGTACCTTTGTTGTGAGAAAGACCAGCACCGGGACAAGTGACTGGGATACCGCAACCCCAGATTATCCATTCTATCCACTTCCGCAATCACCCCTCCACTTTCGCCCAGTGGGCCATTCCGTCCGGGACTTTTTTACAGCCCCCCAGCCGCGAATCTTCCCTAAATCCTGTTGCCCCCTCCAGCAACACCCACTATGCACCCCCCCCTCTACGTCGTTCGATCCTACTTACATCTCATTACAATCTCCCTTCCCTCCTTTGATTTCTCTTTCCCCTTTCTTTTTGATTTCCTTAATCCCCATGACAATAATTAGTTGACCGCGAACATCCCTTTTCCCCCTTCCCACTATTCTGCCCCGACCCCATCTCGCTAATCCCGGACCGCGTGAAATTGTGAATCGCGCTGATACCAACAACGCCCCCTTTTTTTTCGTCTTTCCAAACAATACCAAAATTAGAAGCATTCCCCCCCCCTTCAATACCAACTGTGCCTCCCATTCCAGTTCGGTCAACAAACGCTGTCGACCTACCCTATTTTCTTCCCTTCCTACAACCCGCTTCCATCCCACACTCTATGGTTAATTTATACACATTCACTGATTTCATTGTTTGTCTAGGCGCCCCGAATTCTTCTTTTTAAACACCCCAAAAGCACGCCGACCACTTATCGAACCCCATCATCTGTGAAAATTGCTCCTTATCCTCTATACACCCATTTTGCCTCGCCCAGCTGCACTCTATGGGGATATCCATCTTCGATCAAACCACTAGTGTTCTTTGCAGCGTTCCACCCTCAGTAGCCTAGCCTTTGACGTTGGCAGCGTGATTTACTACTCTCCTCCTTTCTTTTTTTCCAATCCTGCAGATCAACACCTGCCTCGATCTTCCCTTTAACCCTCTCGCACTCACCTTGGTTCTCCAACCCCTTTTTTAGGTGTTGCCTAGCTTGTTTACGACCCGTGTTTCTCGTTTGGTCGGACTTCATCCTCTATCTTTTTACCCTATCCCTTCCGTCTCTTCTCATGGCTATCCCCTCCTTCTCCCCCTCCTTCACTTCTTGGTTGGCCCCCTCGCGTCCAATATTTTATCTCCCTCCGTGTCTCTCGCGCTACCCAATATCCGCCCTGTCTTCCTACCTCGCGGCTCATATTATCGGCTCTCGCTTTGTCTCCGGATTCTCCTTAATTCCATCTTCCCTCCACCCATTCGGTCTGCAGGCACCTACTAACTGCCCGGGCCTCGCCGACGAACCACCCCGACCACTGCACCCTTCTCACCCGGGTGAGCCTTACATTTCTGTGCGCGACAATTGGTATAAACTTCATTTCGTTCACTCGGCTATCAAATTATCTCGGGGCCCCTTCCTCCCCCGCGAACACCCCCTCACAGTTTCCAATCACATTAATCATAATTGCAAAAACAGTCAGCATATATAATTACTAAGCTAAATCTATGTAGAGAACATGTTGCACTAACTAGATAATAAATAAAGGATGAAGATTACTACGATATCACAATACAAAGATGGTGATAAACATTAAATGTTGAATAAAATACGGGACCCTTAACAATACCCTGTATATATCTGATATCCTCATTGTGTACGAACCATGTCATTCATTATATATATATATATATATATAAAATAATACATATGATAAAATCATCACCATAAGAAATGTATTTTTAAAAAGAAGAAGAAAGATTGTACGGACATGGACATATTTGTATACATCATAATTGCAAAAACAGTCAGCATATATAATTACTAAGCTAAATCTATGTAGAGAACATGTTGCACTAACTAGATAATAAATAAAGGATGAAGATTACTACGATATCACAATACAAAGATGGTGATAAACATTAAATGTTGAATAAAATACGGGACCCTTAACAATACCCTGTATATATCTGATATCCTCATTATATATAGATTCCTGAATTAATAGCTTCATAAGACAATATAATATAATATAATAAACAGAACCATTTATAGAAAACAAGATACTTCCCAATCATAATTCAAACCCAGGGGTATCCGTGTCTCCAAATTGAAAATCCATTGGGCTTCTTTACGTTAGAGAACATCCTTACGACTCCCACCTACTGAATCTATGCCCTGAAAATTAAAGACATGTTTGGAACCATCTTTATTATTTGTTATATGTTTACTGAGGGCTGAACATGAGTCCTGTGCTCTTATGCTAGAAAGATGTTCTAGAACCCTGTCTTTTAGTTTTCTAGTGGTAAGACCTACATATTGTTTCATACAGTTGCAAGTTGCCAAATATATCACAAACTCTGTTTGACAATTGATTGGGTAAACCCTGCCCGTAACTGTACTTTTGAACTCTGTAGATACTGTTATATATCTGCAGCATTTGCATAGTTTATGTCCACATTTATAAGTGCCAAGGTGGCATAGCCAATTTGTCTGTTTCTGTGTCTTGCTTTTTCTCAGTTGGCTAGGTGCCACTCTATTTGCAATAGAATACGATTTTTTGTAAGTGATATTCGTTAAATGGGTAGTAGGGGTCTCAAAATTGGATCCAGTAGTAGGGTTAGTTAGTGATGGGTTAGTAGAAGTGGGCTAGTAGGGTTAGTTAGTAATGGGTTAGTAGATATGCCCCTAAGTTCTTAGCGTAATATGTTCAATAAAGTTGTTGGCACCCCCTCGCTATTACCCCTTGCTTTTCTGCTTAATCCTCTCAGGTCCTGTTAGTCAGTATACAGCTGATACAGGTAATCTGGTAACGTGCTACTCTGTTCTAGGAGGCATGTCCCTACACGTTTTGGTCATAGACTGTCTCTATACTCATAGAAAATGACATTACCTTAAAAATAGAGTTTTAAATCTCACAACATTTTATGTATAGAGCAATATAAGGAAATGGTGAGACATGAGTTTTGAGGAAGAAACATTGTATTACTTTGGAAATGCAAGAGAACAGGATTAGTTACAAACTGGTAACACAGCTTTGGTCAGTAATGCATATAAAGGGATGAGAAAGCTAGGGCGAAGCAGTCTATGACTGAAACACATAAAAAATATATTTTATCAATCAAGATTAATTTGCATAGCGCAGGATATGTTCTTATATGCTTAGTATTCCAATGGCTCACAAAGAGCTCACAAATCCATAAAGGAGGTGGCAGAGAGCAGCAAGGGACTGGAGGTAGGAAATACTCACTCAGGAGCTTTGGGGAAGACGTGCATGCTAAAAACTTTGTTAGAGGAATTAATATGCCCTTTAAAGACATAATGGGGCTAATGCAATAAAGGTGCAATAGTTTGCCTGTGCAGCAACTAATAAGGTATTATCTAACTGCTGAAACCAAGTAAAAATCTTACATTTTATTGGTTGCAGGAGAAAATGTTTTCACTTTATATTGCATCAGTCCTAAAATGGTTTGTTTAATAGAAATAAGCTAATTCCATTAGCATGCAGAATATAATGTGCTTGAAAATTGTTTAATTGAGTCAATTTATATAATTTTATTTATACCCCAAATTAGTGTTATTTGTACAAAAATCTGTAGCTGCTAAACCCATCGCTAATTTGTCTCTGTTGGTGCATTTAAGATGTTTTTATTACTATTGGTTAATTAACTTTCTTAGCAAAATGTGAATCACGTCAATAGCTCATCTTCTAGTTCATTCATGTTTCTTTGAGAAAACTGTGTACAGACACACCTTATCAGTCTTTGACAAGTGCAAAGTTTATGTAATATCCTGATTTATAACTGAATCTGAAACAATTAGAATAATCTCTAAAATTAGAATAGTGTATTTTATTTAGACTGTTATGGGCACATCTTTTACACTGAACTTGGCATTATGTAGACTGCCCTTTACAAAAGCCAAGATGAGAATTTCTATGGGAAACATTCTCAAACCTTATGCCAGCAATAAACTAATTAGATATCTGTTGTATTCAATTAGATCAACTGGACTTGACGTTTAGTTCTTGAAGACGTTTTGCTAGTCATCTGACTGGATCTCTCAATTCAGAGAAAGACTAGCGAGATGTCTTCAAGAACTAAATGTCAAGTCCAGTTGATCGGATTGAATACAACAGATATACCATGACCTGGATGAATGAGAACCTTCACAAGCAAACTAGTTAGACATAAGATAGATAATATGTTTGTTCATTTAATCTATTTTATGTCAAATTAGTGTTTTTACAGGGCCGCAGTTGTTACCTTTTGATGTTCCTGAAATGTACGAGTCGGGCTAGTTTTTTTGGACTCTGCACGAACATCAGAAAAACATTGCGGAAACAACGGAAGGTGATTACATACTGTAGTGTATCAACACCATTTTTTTTATACACAGCTGCCAGTATACAGTAACTTGCACTGATTTTGTAAAGAAAAGCAGTCCAATAAAAACACATTTTACTGCTAGAGTGCTTTTTCATTGACTGTACAGTGAAGCGGGGGAGGAAGCACCCAGAAAGCAAAACTGGGTCAGGAGAAAAAGACAGCCTTTTTTGCTACAGCTGAAGCTGCTGAGGTGACCCTAACAGGGAGATGTAATAAAAGTTCTTATCATTACAAATGGTGCTAATTTTGCCCCAACAAGATGTTTCCAAATGGTAAATAACATCTGATTAGTTGGGGCAATGTTAGCCCCATTTTTAACGATAAGACCTTTTATTACATCTCCCTGTAATTGGCTTAGAACTGACTAACATTGTATAATGCTTTGGGGATCTTTGTTTATTCTTAATACCATCAAAACATTTTCATTTAGGCAAAAAACCACATTAGTTGTCTGTTGCTTATAAAAGACGTGTGTCCTTTTGGTAAATCATTGACATTCTTTCCATATGTGCATATCTTCTTACTGTTTATGTTTTATTCGTTACAGGTAGAGGATGATAAAGAGCAGTTTTACTCATTAGACGATGGCCGGACAAAGTTTATTGATCTTATACAACTTGTGGAATTTTACAAGCTCAATAAGGGAACATTGCCCTGTAAACTCAAACACTGCTGCACAAGGATTACTGTATAAAATCTACTTCACCATTCATTTTCATGGAACTTTGGCTTTAAATCAATCGTTTCATTCTTTTGGCATCTTTTAGATCTCATTATAAGGCTTTTTTCCCCAAGGCTTGTTTTCTTCAATAGTGTCATATGGGATAGTAATTTTTACCATTTTAAAGACTGTTACAAATCTCTTTTTACTGTAATCAAAATAAAGATAAATGGAGGATGTTAAATAGAGATGAACGTAAAGGACAAGTTTCACTCCGACAGTGGTTCGGCAGAATTTATTGAAGAACCCATTGGATTTGTTCATCCTTAATAATGAGGACTTTCTACATATTTCATATATATGAACTATACATTGAAAATAATTTATACTGACTCTCTTTTCTTTTTTGTTTTCTATGGTGTTTGCAAGGGCCAGGATTTGGATGGCTGGAAGGTGTTACCAACAGCAGTGGACCAAGGGGCATATTTATTAACCAGCAGTATCAGAAACTTCCTATACTGCAGGTCAGCATAAAACTACAGCCACGGTCCTACATTTACAGAAGCAGTTGTACATGTACAGCTGTGGTCGCACATTTACGACTGTTCAGCCTTACAATACCATGCGGTAGTAGACTACCACAATGGTATTGTATATGCGATCACATAATTAATTGTAAATCTACAACCACGATCATAATCGTAGAGATACAATGTCTTTATAAAAATGCCCCCAATAGCATTGTTAATATTACAAAAAAAGCAGTTTAGTCCCCTTGAAATGCATGAAAGTAAATTTAGTATTTGACTTAGTTTTCCTTTATAAACTATTTCTAAATAGTCTTAGAAAATACTGTAAATAATGTAAAAAATTTCTATTTGCATTTGCTACTTTTTGGAGATTCCCCAATACCTGTTTATGTACCTTTGCTTTGAGAAAGACCAGCAGACAAGTGACTTTATAGATAACTAAATAATGAAAACCAGTGGATTGTGGGAAGAGTGATATTATTATAAATCTTTTGATTATAACATGACAACATTAGTTGCGTCACATACTGTATATTGTAAGGAAAACATGTTTTCAAAAATAAAATTAGAAGAAATACCACATTCCGGTTCATTATTTGTAACAATTGTGATATTACTAAAGCAAAAGGTTAATTTATAAATGATTTATTGTCATGGAATTTTCTTTTTAAACAAAAGTCACCATTCTGAATGAAACCCCCAGTGCACTATGGGATTTGATCAAAAGTGTAACAACTAGTTGTGGGACCTGGTAATTTCTACTTACTTCCCAGGCCCACCTAGTGTTGCGGGGGCCATTGTTATGTCGCTGTCCCCTTGATTTGTTCTCAGTATAAGTAAACAGAGGTTTCCAATATGTGTTTTTTTTTTCTTAAAAAAAAACCTAAAAAACAACTGAAAAAAATACAATAAATTAGAAACTTAAAAAAAAAAAATATAGGACCCACAAATATGCAAATTTGGCACAGTTTGTGGATACATACAGTAAATATTCTCTAAGGACAATTTCTTTTTTTAATTCAACCAATATTCGAAGCCAAACTCCCAACCGGGAGTGAGAAATACAATTTGCACGCAGTTCTGCGTATAACATGAATATTAAATATACTCTGATACATCTTGTTCTTATGCTTCCTCAGGACAGACGGTATGGATTTAAGTTGCTAGGGCTTCTCCCTAATGTTTGTAGACAACATTTTGCCGATTGTTTGAATAAAACATACACAGGGAGATTCAATAAAAGTTCTTATCGTTTAAAATGGTGCTAATTTTGCCCCAACCAATCAGATATTATGTAACATTTGAAAGCTAACATCTGATTGGTTGGAGGAAAATTAGCACTGCTTTAAACAATAAGAACTTTTATTGAATAACCCTGAATGTTTCCTTGATTGACTATAATGCCATACACAAAACAATATAACAATCTACAATTAAAGATTTAAAATGGCAAATAGATCCAGTGCAATTCCCTGCAAGATGCTCTGGTCAAATAATGTTGTTACTGTTCATTTTCATACAGTGAAGTTTTTCTTCTTCATAAGCGAAATACCCAGGGCAAGCCTCATATAAACAGATATGCTATTAAAAGCTTAACCTGTTATCAATTTTCACAGGCCTCTCCATGCGTGAAGCTACACACCATCAAGGCATACAGCTAGCCAATTACCAGACGATCTGTAGAAACACCACTATCTTTTAAACACAGATAATGTCAGCACTGTTACATCTGAAATTGTAAAGGAGTTAGCAATACTTAAAGTGGCCTCTAGGTGTCAGCAGTGTATTATGGTATCCGTTCAGTCTCTGTCCTTATTTTTAATACATAGTTTGTGCACACCTTTTAAAACAACCAGGCTTTTTATAATTGTATAAATTATTTACTAATTCTGTACCAATTAGTTCTACCGATTGCTACGTTTGTTATCACGTTAGGCTTTACGATTAAAAAAAAAAAAGAATAGAAAAAAAAGCTGGTCTTAAAAAATGATTAAAAATTCATCAGCCGAGAGGATTAAATATGCACATATTCCACTTGTGAACTGTGTTCTTAAAACCATTATGTTAACTTTTTTATCCTAATGATTTCTATAATTAATATAAAGAAGTCTGCAAAGACTTTTGAAAGGATAATGAGACTTTTCAAAAGAGGTGAGATGCAAATAAGGGCGTAAAGTTATTGCAAAGAAACCCTTTTTAAATTGAAGTCGACACAGTTGACCACCCCCCTTCTCTTTTACATAGTGCACCTTATCCCCCTGGACATGGGATATTTCTATTTAGTCTGTATTAATGATTGTTTTATCCCTTAACATAAAACCCTGGGCAACATTTTTCCTTTTGTTCTAGAAATATGAAATTGAGTGAAAATTAGTTTTTTTGAAGTCATTGTGTATGTGGAGAAACCAGTTATAATGATGGTATCATTTTTAATAATGTCCATTATAGAGATTTCTACATATATTCAATACGAGGCATTTTTATAAAAGGTTAAATATATTGATGCTTCTGGGAAATATTAAAACTGGGGTAAATGTATTTTAATTGGAAAACTGTATGTGTTTCTTTATCAGCTAATCCGATAAACAGGTTGGCGAAGAAAGACATCGACATTAGAGCAACCCCCCAAAGGAGCCTAAACCACTTTCCTCCCACCGGGAAATGTAATCACTTAGGGTTCTGCGGCAATAGTGTCTATTACTGCAGGTCTGGTACCTGAGGGGCATCTGTAACTGTGTTTCTGCAGGGGTGGGGAGTGCTTACACAGTGCAAAACTTTATCAAGAGACCAGTTAACACTATTTGTGTTACTACTGTGTTGTAATATTTTATCATAATTGTTGCCCAATCATCTAGCTTGAAGAGATACATTCCAAAGATTGGACTTCCTATTTAAATCAGGCACTTTTGGCTTCCTAAACGAGGAATCCAATTATTATTGATTATTACTGATAATGCGTGACACTTTATTTTTACATTAATGGAATCTCTGCCGATAGATGTGCCTAAAGGGATATTCATACTCTGCCAGGTGGTACTTTTAGGTCTGTGATCTCTTGGCTGATTCTGATTAGAGATGTGTTAGGGACAGGGACCAATTTACCTCCTGAAATGTAAATCCAGCCCTGGTTGAGTTAATATTCTAGAAATAAGCTCATTCTTCTTAGTTGTGCATCTTACAAGGTCCAGGGATGCTTGTGAAGGTTCTCATTCATCCAGGTCATGGTATATCTGTTGTATTCAGTTAGATCAACTGGACTTCAAGAACTAAACTTTAAGTCCAGTTGATCTAGCTGAATACAACAGATATAGGTCCAGGAATATGAATACACTTTCAAAGCCGCACCACCCTTCTAAGATTTTCATTGGTTCATACGTTTCACCTGCCAGTATAGTAAATATTATCAGGGTGGTGAAAGGAATTGCTCCAAATTCTTCATAAAGCACAGATTCATCATGTTCTATCATACATCATTACAATATTCTTAATTCCATAAATTCTCAAAACTCGCTACCACTTAATCCTGTGTCCAAAGTGGACACATGGGCCTTTAAAATATAATATCTAACCCCGAGTGGACCTATTTTTCTGGAATGCTAGTGCAGAATGAACACCTCAGACAATATCCCAGCTTTGACTGACAACCACTACCTGGAACTTGCATGACTGAAGAAGAAGTGTCTGCAAGAGATCCGATTCTGTGGGTCCCTCCAAAGGCATCTTGGGAATAGGTAAAACTAAAATGAAGGTTTAAAATTTAGCATAAATATAGATTTGGGAGTGGATATGAAAAAGTTGTGAGCTCAAAAGGCTTGACACACATCAAAGGAAAAATAACAGTTACTGAGTATTCATTTTATTATTCTTTCTATGAGGAAATTACCAAGAAGTTGTTAGGATTGGTTACCCTATACAAAGACATGGTAAAAATACAACAAGCAAGATAGCCAAATCAGAATAGCTTGAGGGTAGTCAAACAAGCGTGAGCAGGAACCAAGGAATTGAGATAGAACAGATAGTGAGAAAACTGGAACAACAAAGCCAGGGAAAAGAGCAAGGTGTTTATTCAGAGTATATATATATATATATATATATAGTGAGGGCGGTCTATATATATATATATATATATATATATATCCTATAACAGTAGGATATAACAGTAGGATATATATATATATATATATATATCCTACTGTTATCCCTTATATACCCATCCCCTTTGCGACACACCCCCTACACACAGCTGAAGGTGATTACATTAAAGTCTCATATAGTTATATAATACATAAGGCTCTGGCATTCCAATGGGGAGGTGCAGTGATGAGAATCTATATAATCACTGAGTGACTTCCTGTATTCCACTGCCCATCCCCATTTCTCTCTCCCTGCCTGTATTATTAATGTAGATAACAAGCCTGTTTTTGTACACTGACTGACTGACTGACTGACTGACTGAATTACTGTGCTGATAAGGAGGAGCGAGAGGCCTGAGTCACTTATGACCCACAGGAATGCACTTGCTCCTCCTTATCAGCACAGTAATTCAGTCAGTCAGTGTAACGAACCAGAACAGCACCGGGTGAGAGACGATGTTTGTCTTTTAGTTTAAGATAGAAACAGCAGTTAACTATTTGTATTTACAAATAGTTAACTACATTACTAACATTTAACTACATTACTAATACAGGGATGGAGAGAAAGGGAGGGAGAGAGAGGGGGGGGGGGGGAGATAGTGCCTGTGCTGGATTTTTCTTTTTTTTTAACCTTACGTAATATATGGAATAATACGCTACATACAGAATAATATTCGGATATTACTTCACCTCGGAGTTCCCTGACCTCTATAAAAACACTCGGCCTCGTGTTTTTATATGGTCAGGGAACTCCTTGGGGCGTAATATCCTTATATTACACTAGTATTATCCCTTATATATGAATTACATAAAAACAATACAAGCATACAAAGTTAAAACCAGTTAAATACATATACAGGGTTATTCAATAAAAGTACTTATCGTTTAAAATGGTGCTAATTTTGCCCCAACCAATCAGATGTTAGCTTTCACATGTTAAATAAGATCTGATTGGTTGGGGCAAAATTAGCACCATTTTAAACGATAAGAACTTTTTTTGAATCTCCCTGATAGTTTCCAATCATGATCACTGTGGAGGAAGAAACAATGTAGCGACCACTGTTCATTCAGACTTCTGGGATTTTGAGTATCCAGTTTGTGTATCCATATGGATTCTTTCTGGAGTAAAATTCTATCCCTGTCAATATTTTGTTTCAATTCAAAAACTGACAACCCATCAATTATCATGCATTTTAACGATGCCAAAGTATGAGACATCTATTTAAAATGCCTGGCCACAGCCAAATCACCATATTTAGTGGTAATCTCAATCTTTAGACAGGGCTTGTCTAATAAACGAATGGTGATTAGCCATTCTCTCTTTAAAAGTGTTTTTTTGTTTTACCCACATAGTGGAGGCCACAGGGACATAATATATAAAGTAAATAACATATTTACTAGTACAGGTAAATTTGTGTCTAATGGGAATCTTTGTTCCATTGTGAGGATGGGAAAAGTGTTTACCAGTGAGCATAGAGCGACATGTAACACAGTCCGGGCATCGAAAACAGCCGACCTGTTGGTGTGCCAACCCCCTACCCACATAATCTATATCGGGTATTTGTACATCAGTATGTACTAATAGATTGGATACGTTTGTGCCCCTTCTGTACATGTGTCGTATCTGTGTGTGCTCAAAGGGAAGTTGTCTGTCAGTTTTTACTGGCTCCCAATATTTCTTGGTACTGTCCCTGATAGACCCGCTATAAGGGATATATGTCGTACAGAAATCAATAATTTGCCCAGACCAATGTTTAAAAGTTGAGCTTCCTCCGTATTTCTAGTTTGGAAATTACGTTTGGCCTGTTCAAATTGAGCATCTAGGGCATGGGATTTATAACCTCTATCCAACAGTCTCTGGTACATATCCATCAACTGTGTCTCAGCCCTCATGGGGGCAGTATTGTTCCGTAATACCCATAAAAAATGGCTGTATATTATACCCAGTTTCGTGGTTCTAGGATGGCAACTGGTCCCAAACAATCTTGAGTTTCTGTCAGTTTCCTTTCAGCTACATTGTTTCTTATAATTAGATGCTCCTGGTTCTAAATGGTTACATATAAAAATGTTACTAATGTGTTTCCCCACATATTCTGTCCTATCACTTACCAATATTGGTCCAGCTTGTATATTTATGTGTTTCCTCCACAGTGAACATGATTGGAAACTTACAGGGTTATTCAATAAAAGTTCTTTTTATTTTAAAATGGTGCTAATTTTGCCCCAACCAATCAGATGTTAGCTTTCAAATGTTAAATAAGATCTGATTGGTTGGAGCTAAATCAGCACCATTTTAAACGATAAGAACTTTATTTGAATCTCCCTGTATATGTATTTAACTGGTTTTAACTTTGTACACTTGTATTGTTTTTATGTAATTCATATATAACTTTATGAGATTTTAATGTTATCACCTTCAGCTGTGTGTAGGGGGTGTATCTCACAGGGGTGTGGGTATATAAGGGATAACAGTAGGATCACTTGCTGTCCTGATGATGGCCCCTTTGTGGGCGGAAACGCGTCAACATTTTACGTGTTATTGAATAAAAATTATGTTTTATATAAGTACCGTGAGTGCTGCTTTGAATATGCTTGTATGAAGATAATAGAAGTGCACCCGGGACGGAGTTAACTCGGAATGGAGTGCTGACTGCTGACTATCACTTTATATATATATATATGTATAAATTCAGTTAGATTCAGGACTTGTTAAAGCCAATTAGTTAGTTCTATATTAAAGGAGTAACTCGACACAGCCTGTGGACACGTGCACTCATTATTATTCTGCAGACTTAATGAACTGGAGATAAGCAAGTGCTGTACAAATTGTATTGTATATATATATATATATATATACACACTTTCAGGAATAGGCAGCACTACTCTAGGCTCCTGGTCATGGTGCACGTGTCTATGAGACCCTGCTGAGGTGTCTTTTTATAAAAACAATCCAATGGACACAGCACTCATTTGCTTAGTTTATTGTATAACCATGAGCATATACTTGTATCGCTATGAGCATATACAATGTTTCGAAGGACACAGCCTTCTTTTTTCAAGTTTACATGGTATAATGACATATACAAAAAACAACCTTATAAACCCTCCCCACAGGAAGTGGTCACTAATTTATTCAACGCATGTTACATGTCTAATCAGCATATGCAAATGTCAAACCTTGAAATGTCTTAAAGGCAAGGTGGCATACCTACATCTATATATCTCCAGTGTAAAATCTGAAAGGATGCACATACCATGTATCTTATTTCTCACATTCATTAATGTAACAGGAAACTACTGGAGGAGGTCCTATTTATAGGAAAAGATGTAAATCATAGTCCTTGTTTAAACCTTTCTGTGCGAGTGTCCCCATCTTGTGGATCCACTACACTTCCCGTTGTTTTAACTTAAGGGTACGGTCACCTCCCCTAAGTGGTGGGTGTACAGGATCAATGACCATACATTTCAGGGACTTCTCATTGTGTTCCATCTCCAAAAAATTATTTGATACCAAGGGGCATATTTATAAAGGATTGTCTTTTTCGCCAAATATTTAGCGCAGCACATCGCAGCGAAAATAGCGCCAAAAGCGAAAATAAAACACACTTCGCGGCTGAAAAAGGCGAACGGGCGTGATAAAGAGCGAAAAGTATCGCAGCGAAAACTTAACGCATCTAAGAAGACTGCATTGCGAAAACCATTCAAAACCAGAAAAGCCCACTAGAAAATGATGTCAAGTTTAAAATGGCCACCTCACATTTACCAATCTTACCATTTACCAATCTTACCATCTTCTTAGAATTTCTCAATTGGAATACAATTTTCTTTTGCACTGCACATTCGCCTTTCTAATGCGCGATCGCTTTTCTAAGGCATATTCCATTATAATGTGCGTTCACCTTTCTAATGTGCGTTCGCCTTTCTAATGCGCGTTCGCTTTTCCAAGGCATATTCCATTATAATGCACGGTCGCCTTTCTAATGTACGTTCGCCTTTCTAATGCACGTTCGCCTTTCTAATGCGCGTTCGCCTTTCTAATGTGTGTTCGCCTTTCTAATGTCACTTTTCCAAGGCATATTTCATTCTAATGCGCGATCGCCCTTCTAATGCGCGTTCGCTTTTTCAAGGCATATTACCCATTAGAATGCCTTTTCGCTCAAACAATGACTTTTCACCACCTTCAGGGTCGCGCTAATCTTTCGCTTTTTTTAACGCAAAAACCACCTTTCGCTCTTTTATAAATCGCGTTATGCCTTTTCGCTCCCTTTTCGCTAAAATTACCATTGCGAAGTAAGGCGAAAAGGGTTTAGCGATAGCTCGCGGAAACGCCATTCGTTAACGCTACCTTTATAAATAGCGTTAACTGTCTTTTTGGCAAAAACCCATGCGAAAAGCGAATGCGAAAACATTTCGCTACTTTTCGCTCTTTTATAAATATGCCCCCAAGAGTTTCCTATTACCAACACAGGCACCACAACACATAAATAACAAATTTAGATTCACATGTATAATAAGTACAGTATCGAGGCGAAGAGAGCTCAAAGGCTGGGAGGGGCTGCTGGGAAAGGATCATGCCGTGGGCGGTCACATCCGCCGTCACGGGCGTGGGCGGGGTGTATGCCCACCCTGCCCTCCCCCCCACGGCGGCGACCACCCATCCCAGCAGCCCCTCCCAGCCCCCCTGCCCCGTACGTTCGTGGGGAGGGGAAGCGCCCGCTGGGGGGGTGGAGGGACCCTTCAGCGGGGGCACTGATAAGTGCCTTTTGGGACTTAGTGGGTCCTGCAGCTCGAACAGGGATCCCCCCTCCCTGGCCCTATCAGGGCCCTTGCGGCTCTGACAACCCTCTTCTCAAACCCCAGTAATCTTGGCTGTTTTCGCCACCTTGAAGGTGGCAAGTGAAACGGCCAAGATTAGCGTCGCGCATCAGTTACTGGCGATTTATAAATAGAAGCGAGCGGTAACTGATGCGATTTTAACGAGGTGTTAACTTTTTGCAGCCGGGTTTCACCCTTTGATAAATTATGTTAATATCGATTTTGGCAAAAACTGCGGGAAACTTGGCCCCGAAAAGTTAACGGCCATTTATAAATATGCCCCTAAGCGTGCTAAAGGGTCTTCATATGAAAGCCAATCAAAAATTCTTCAGACAAAAAAACAGAAAAGAACATGACTTCCTTTAGGAGAGAGAATCCAGTTTCTGTTTACTAGGCTGGAAGTGATGTCTCTGTCACTAACAGCATTCTTAGAGAAATGGGACAGTTTTTCCCTTTTTCATTTATAAATATATATTAATATGATGAGGCTGTTAAGTTTTATTGTAAGAAGGCTCTATTTCATTGGGGGCTTTTTTCCCCTTTACGCTCACCTCACCTTAAACTATATAGCTGTCTGGTACCTTGTGCTCCCAAGTCCTATCCCACAGAAGCCATGAACCTGTGTCCTGCACTGATGGAATCTAATAAGATTGAATCATGGCAGGATAGTCTGGGTTCTTTATAGGACCTCAGGTTCACCAATAGTGATCCCTCTCTAACAAAATCCCTGGTGACAGCTGTGAGACAATAGGGAAAGTGGGTATTGAAAGACAGATTGATAACATTAATTGAAGAATGATCCAATCTTCTATTGATTTTTACTGGTTGAAAGTTTGAGGATAAAGTTAGATTCAAACTCTGCACATCAGTTGTTATTTACTGTGGTGCTTGGAGTGAACTACAACGCTCTATATAATGTTATGATAAATATATCAAAGAAATTCAAAACCCTGGATTGAAATTTCTTCCTGTATAAATTCATCCCCCCTGCACATTTCACTATCCTCTCACCTACTCTATAGTTTCTTGGACTTTGGACCAACACTGCAGGAGAACCATAAGGAGCACAGTGGGGCCGGCCAGTAGTGGGTTCAATTTTAGTTTGAGGGATGGACATGCCCTTTAAGTTACACTATATCTAGATTTAACATGTATTTCTAAAGCACTGACACTTCCAGTACAATCCAATGTACACCAACGGGCACACATTTGCTAATATATATATATTAACTGTATCTCTCTCTCTGGAACTGGCACTTACCTCCAACCCTTTAACTGCCCGGGTGCCACTGGGGTATCTAGGATATGTATATAGACAGGGGAGGACTGGCCCAGTAGGCTGAGGGCCCCCCTGGGTTGGTCTCCAATGAAAGAAGAATTTCTTAGTAATTTAGCCCTCCAGATCATTAGCCAGTGTTGTAAGCCCTCCAGATCATTACACAGTGTTGTCAGCCCTCCAGATCATTACCCAGTGTTGTAAGCCCTCCAGATCATTAGCCAGTATTATCAGTCCACCAGAGCATTAGCCAGTGTTAAGTTAGCCCTCCATTTTATTAGTCTGTTAGTTATCTTAACAAGAGATGTAATGTGGGTTCAAATAGAAATTCAATAATTATGGAATGTACCTTTCGCTAAACTAGGAAGGATTGTTCGTTCGTTTGATAATCCTCAAATGTACCGTTCGCTAACCCTAGGAAGGATCGTTCGTTTGTTTTCGCAAGCCTTCAAATGTACCGTTCGCTAACCCTAGTAAGGATCATTCGTTCGATAATCTTCGAATGTACCATTCGCTAAGCCCGGAAGGATCATTCGTTCGTTCGATAATCCTCGAATGTACCATTCGCTAACCCTAGGAAGGATTGTTCGTCCGTTTTCGCAAGCCTTTGAATGTACTGTTAGCCTACCCTAGTAATATAATAACCATATAATAACCTAGTAATATAATAACCATATAATAACCATATAATAACCTAGTAATATAATTTCTAGGTTATTATATGGTTATTATATGATTAGGCTATTATATGGGTATGATATTACTAGGTTATTATATGGTTATTATATTACTAGGTTATTATATTGTTATGATATTACTAGGTTATTATATGGTTATATGGTTATTACCGTATATGACTAGGTTATTATATGGTTATTATTTGACTCGGTTATTATATGGTTATTATATGACTAGGTTATGATATGTTATTATATTACTAGGTTATTATATGGTTATTATATTACTAGTTTATTATATGGTTATTATATGGTTACAATATAATAATCATATAATAACCTAGTGTGAGTGCGCTGGACTATTTCATATATATATATATTAGAAATATGGTAAAGGAACACTCCTAGGATTATTGAAGAAATCAATTTATTGTGGCTGTCTACTCATTTCGGTCCTACCACGGACCGAAACGCGTGGTAGGACCGAAATGAGTTAGCCAGCCACAATAAATTGATTTCTTCAATAATCCTAGGAGTGTTCCTTACCATATTTCTACTGAGTACTTTACCCAGGAAGCAACCAGGTGGATGGATACATGGTGAGTGCCGCTCGCTACTAACTCTTTTGCTATTTATATATATATATAATAATATATTAATTATATATATAAATATATACTAAACATTTAGCCTGTTACAATAAAGGGCGCTAGAAGCCCAGAGTGCCCCCCTCCATGTCCCAAGGCCATAGCCCACCTTCCTCTATGTCCCAAGGCCAGAGTTTCCTCTTAGTGTCCCAAGGCCATAGCCCCCCTCCTCCATGTCCTAAGGCCAGAGTTCCTTCTTGGTGTCCCACGGCCAGAGTCCCCCTCAGTGTTCCAAGGCCAGAGTCCCCTCCAAATCCCCCTCCGAGTCCTCCTCTGTCCCAAGCAACCTGTGTAATCTGTGTAACTGCTGTGCTCTGCCTTGCTTTTTTCCTGTGTTTCTCCCTCCAGTGGTGAGTCCTTAGGAACTGAAGTGACACACACGGTATTACATATACCGTATTACATAAATATTACATATTTAGGGATTTTATAGATATATATAGATATATATAGATAAAGTAGAGTAATTTCAGTGCACACATAACTCCTTATGTGTGCACTGAAATTACTCTTTTTTACATAAAAATTCAATCAGTAGCACCAAGGCAATTATACTTATTGACCCATTAAGTGAGTGCCCATCTCTACTCTACTCTCTCTCTATATATACAATTACTGGAAACCACAGGCACAGGCTTCAAACTTTCACTCTGCTCGGGTGCTATCCTTAATGAATTTTCATATAAATAGTGTAATGCAAGGAGTCTCAGGAGTGCTCCTTGCATTACACTATCTATCTATCTATCTATCTATCTTTCTATCTACATATCTGTGTATATGTATGTGTGTGTGTGTGTATATATATATATTTATGTGTGTGTATATATATGTGTGTGTGTGTATATATATATGTGTGTGTATATATATATTTGTGTGTGTATATATATATGTGTGTGTGTGTATATATATATATGTGTGTGTGTATATATATATGTGTGTGTGTGTATATATATATATATGTGTGTGTGTGAATATATAAATATGTGTGTGTATATATCTATGTTTGTATATATATGTGTGTGTGTGCATATATATATATGTGTGTGTGTGTGTGTGTGTATATATGTATGTATATATATATATATATGTGTGTGTGCATATATATATATGTGTGTGTGTGTGTGAGAGAGAGAGAGAGAGAGAGAGAGAGAGAGAGAGAGAGAGACACACATGACTACTGATGGAATCTTTTTAATGAGCCATATTTTCTCATTAAGTATATCTAGTATTTGTCAAGCTATATGTAACTCCAAATATCTAGTTAGTTGTTTTTTTCCTTGTGGTTTCCGTATATGTAGCACCTTCCACTCTACGCTATTAAAAGTATTCTTTGCGGTTGCTATGTTTCATGTGGTATTCTGCAAGGGAAACCTTGTAAGGTACTTAAAAATCACTCTGCACAGGAGATAATATAATTATATACCTCTAGGAAAATTACAACTAAAAAGACAGGCTGTTATTTTGTATCTTTGACATTTTTTTTTTCTAGATCATTTTTGCAAAAGGAGAAGCCTGTGGGGAAAATCTCAATTAGGACTTTCCTTATGTTGATTACTTTGTACTGTTAAGCTTGAACATGCCACCAGTTTATAATGGCAATCATTACGTATAATATTTCAGAACATGGCTTTCAAAACCCTTCAGTTTTAATTACTAGAGCCATTTAAAGAATTTTGTTAACATCAACGCATTTCTTATTGCTAATAAGACTCCATTGATTCTGACAATGAAACAATTTAATCTATGTGCTCTTCCCTATTGTCTGTTTTTAGAGATAAGCAAAACAGTTTGACAAGGGTTGAAATGTGTTATAAGAATAAAATGCAAATGATTCTACTGCCCCAATAGATCCTACTATTTCTCCTACCTCCAGCCCTGTTAGGCTGTGAACACACCTTGCAATACTTCATCCCAAACGAGCATTCTCTGCTAGCAATCGGTTGGCTAGGATGAATCACTGTCGGTCGTGGAAAATTAGCCACGGCCAACATTTTTCCATGACAGATTATGTGGTCTATAGGGGACCACACAATCAGCCGTGATTACAAGGGCATAAACTAAAAATAAGCATTATACAAATAGGCAATTGTATTTTTTTCTTAGTGATCTAACCCCAATACCTTAAAAAATTGCTATGCATTTCTCTGACACATTTGTCTAGAATTCCAGTGAATCCAATTAGTAACTTTTTATGCGCAAATTTAAAAACCATAACTCTCTGTAAGATATGCTTCCTAGCCTTCCTTTCCAATTAAATGAACAGTCCAGTGATTTTAATTTAAAGGGTATCTCCATTGCCAAAAGAGAGTTTTTGTATTTCTAGTTTAATTGAAGAATGACAGGTAAAGGAGCCTATGTCTTACCTCCCTTTCCTCAATAGCTCTTCTGACAGGTCCGACGAAGCTTGCGCTGTATGCGCATAAAGTGGAAGCTGTCAGAAGAACTTCTTTTGATTGAAGAATGGTAGCTAAGACATAGCTCCTTTACCTCACATTCTTCAATTAGGTAGGTATCCTTTAAGGTTTATTTGCAAACTACTATTGGCGTTTGAGTATTATCTTCCTCCCTGTATTACCTGAGAAACCTGAGATTACCTAGTAATATGTTATACTGGGTTTGGAGTATTATCTTCCTCCCTTTATTACCTGAGAAACCAGAGATTACCTAGTAATACGTTATATTGGGTTTGGAGTATTATCTTCCTCCCTTTATTACCTGAGAAACCTGAGATTACCTAGTAATACATTATATTGGGTTTGGAGTATTATCTTCCTCCCTTTATTACATGAGAAACCAGAGATTACCTAGTAATACGTTATATTGGGTTTGGAGTATTATCTTCCTCCCTTTATTACCTGAGAACCTGAGATACCTTAAGTAAATACCTCTATTGGGTTTGGAATATTACCTTCCTCCCTTTATTACCTGAGAAACCTGAGATTACCTAGTAATATGTTCTATTGGGTTTGGAGTATTATCTTCCTCCCTTTATTACCTGAGAACCCGAGATTACCTAGTAATACCTTCTATTGGGTTTGGAATATTACCTTCCTCCCTTTATTACCTGAGAGACCTGAGATTACCTAGTAATACCTTCTATTGGGTTTGGAGTATTACCTTCCTCCCTTTATTACCTGAGAAACCTGAGATTACCTAGTAATATGTTCTATTGGGTTTGGAGTATTACTTCCTCCCTTTATTACTGAGAAACCTGAGATTACCTAGTAATACCTTCTATTGGGTTTGGATTATTACCTTCCTCCCTTTATTACCTGAGAAACATGAGATTACCTAGTAATACCTTCTATTGGGTTTGGAGTATTACCTTCCTCCCTTTATTATCTGAGAAACCTGAGATTACCTAGTAATACCTTCTATTGGGTTTGGAGTATTACCTTCCTCCCTTTATTACCTGAGAAACCTGAGATTACCTAGTAATACCTTCTATTGGGTTTGGAGTATTACCTTCCTCCCTTTATTACCTGAGAAACCTGAGATTACCTAGTAATATGTTCTATTGGGTTTGGAGTATTACCTTTCTCCCTTTATTACCTGAGAGACCTGAGATTACCTAGTAATACCTTCTATTGGGTTTGGAGTATTACCTTCCTCCCTTTATTACCTGAGAAACCTGAGATTATCTAGTAATATGTTCTATTGGGTTTGGAGTATTACCTTCCTCCCTTAATTACCTGAGATTACCTAGTAATACGTTCTATTGGGTTTGGAGTATTACCTTCCTCCCTTTATTACCTGAGATTACCTAGTAATACGTTCTATTGGGTTTGGAGTGTTACCTTCCTCCCTTTATTACCTGAGAAACCTGAGATTACTTAGTAATACATTCTATTGGGTTTGGAGTATTACCTTCCTCCCTTTATTACCTGAGATTACCTAGTAATATGTTCTATTGGGTTTGGAGTATTACCTTCCTCCCTTTATTACCTGAGAAACCTGAGATTACCTAGTAATACATTCTATTGGGTTTGGAGTATTACCTTTCTCCCTTTATTACCTGAGAAACAACATGTAGTGGGAAGCTATGGAAGATACTGCACATGCAGCTGTTCACAGCTCCAACTATTACATTACTATCTGGATTTTAATTTTAATGTACAATGAAATAGGGCAAATTTGTGTTTTTTTAATTTAATGATTAATCTAATTAATCTAATTTATCATTTGGGACA
This sequence comes from Hymenochirus boettgeri, assembly GCA_019447015.1. Lineage (NCBI taxonomy): Eukaryota > Metazoa > Chordata > Amphibia > Anura > Pipidae > Hymenochirus > Hymenochirus boettgeri. The sequence goes on from CM033477.1 coordinate 131,540,061, forward strand.
CATTTTTTTTACCATATTATTCATATTATTTTTATTATGATCAATATATTATAGCTACTAACAGGGAAATGTAATTAAAGTTCTTATCTTAAAAAATGGTGCTAATTGTGCCCCAACCAATCAGATGTTAGCTTTTAAATAGTAAATAACATCTGATTAGTTGGGGCAAAATTAGCACCATTTTTAAAAATAAGAACTGTTATTACATCTCCCTGTTTCTGTGCAAGAAAATAAACATGTAAAGCAGAGTCGATCTTCCCTATTTGCTCACACAAAAAAAAGAAATGAGAGGCCTTGACGTGACTTGCAAGATCTCATATTTTGGTGCTAACGCCCGTTTTTTTTTTTTTTTTTTTAACATTATTATAACAGAAAACTGTGTGTGAAATGTTCCCCTATTTTGGTGCTAATAATTTACTCTTTCTAGCAGCTGGTCAGCCAAGAATGTGGGTAAGAACAAGTGACATCACAAGGGTGCTTCAAGCAGCTGATAAATGGCGCAAAGCTGACGATTTTTCTTGTGTTTAGTGACCTGTCCGTGTGTTATTGGTTCTGATTTTCAGCTGGAAGAAAGTTTTGTGGCTATAATATTCCTGAATATAACGAATCAGTATTGTGTTACATTCAAAACACTTCTCAAAAAGCCACATTTACAAGGATGTGTGGGTTGATGCTATATATTTTGCGTGTGATAAATTTACAGATCAACAAACTGTGACATTGGAGTTGCGAGTGAACTTCACACCAGATAGTATTTCTGATGGATAATTACAAAGGTCAATTTGCACCTTATAGGAACTAAAGAGAAAGACATAGAAGCCTTTTCACACCTGATCTCAATTTAGAACCTGTTATTAAGTAGCATGGTAATGGGAGAGGCACAGAACACACTGGGCTATGAGATGTAATGTATCCGAATGCTACCTAAAGAAAAGCTATGTTTAGAATTAACGTGTGTCTATGTGTCTATGTAAGCTACTGATTAAAGGGCAAGTCCACCCCTCAAATTAAAAACTGTATATAGGTAAACCCCCTAGAACTGCAATAGAAAGCTAAGAGATGTAAGACGAACCTAAAACACTGCCCAATGTCCTGTACATCCTCTTTCTGTTTCCTGGTTCTTTTGGTTATCACCTGTCAGTCATCTATGTGACAGCTGACAGCCAATGGCTAAATGTTATTCCACTAGCTGCTTTCTATGAGCATATGCAAGCTTGTAAACAAGCCTGGAGAGTAGATGGAAACCTATAGAGAGGCAGAGGGAAGGAGAGAAGAGCATTTGCTACATCTGTCAGATTTCTATCTGATTTTGTGGTTTGAGTTTTTTTTTTACCTGTATATCATTAAAAAGTACATCTGCAAACATGCTGCTATTTTAGGGGCCTACTTATAGTTCAGTTGCGATCAAGATTATATAGACAAATTGTCTATATAGAAGAATTTATCTAAAAATGAAATGATGATTGGATGTTCTCATTTCGTTTTTGATCACAGAATCCAAAGTTAGGGGCCAATGCAATCAGCTGTTTTTTGCCTAAATTAGTGCAAACCCAACACTACCCAATTTAAAACCAGGTTGGCATGGGTTTGGCACTAATTTGGTGTGGGACACACCTTTTCTGAAAATATTTGGAAATAGCGTGGCTTAGCTTATGTAGCCTAATTAAGATTAGCGCAACAATTTTGAAATAAAAATGTTTGTATTTTTGATAAAGGGAAGTGTGCCCTGGATTTTCTGAGACTGAGTATGTTGCAGGGTATGGCCCTGTGATCCTGAAGGTGCCTGGATTGAGAAATAGATGAGTGCAAGTGACTCATACGAATATACAACATATGAATGTAGTAACAAGCTATTCATGTTCTAAATCATGCTTCTATGCAATTGGCTGAATTTATTGCTATGACTGGCAGCCAAATGAAAGTAATTAAAGTAAAAAATGAAACGATTTAATAGAAAGACCATTTTCTTACCTTTTAAATTAGTTGTCCCTCCCCTCTCTGGATTATTCCTTTGCTGAGTTGTTCTATATTCAGTGGACAGTAAATATATGCCCAAGCACCGCCCCTAGCTGTACATCCACTCTGTACCAGGCATGTGCAGAAGGAACAGGCTTATAGTTTAAAGCAGGAAGCCTTCCACACAGTGTTTCCAACCCACACATCATTGCAGTTTACCAGAAAGACTGAAGTTCTTTGTTCTGGCTGTGCCTTGCCAAATTTGGCATGCCTTCCCTGACATCACCGTGAATTAAAGGGGAAGCATGCACACAGTGTATAACACAGTTCACTTTAAACAAATCATTTTAATTTGGCTTTGCATCTCCTTTTATACACCATATGAAGTAAGCTTCTAAATCTCCATTGACATGTGTGCAGGAGATGCCACTTCAGTTGGAAGCAAAGAAGAATGGTTTCAAAAATGTGTGCAATGGGACTAAGTTAAGGCAATCCTGACTAACTATTGCATTAGTCTTGTTTTATTGTGTTTGCATCTGATGGCTTCAGAGTTTGTTGGTTTAGCATGGCTACTTCCTTTAGAACAGTTAGTGCCTTAGTGTTCCTGTTTCCTATAAAGTTTTTAGAGACCGTGAATTGCACTGGACAACCGAGAGGAAAAGGGGAGTTACTTGCAATTGTTCATAATATTAAGGAGAACATACTTTGCCATCAATGGGGTTTATGTACCTGAACCACTAATCCCATAGGACAAACTCATTTATTATAGGATTATTTATCCAAAGTTTTTGGGGTATAGAAAGTAAAAAGCTCAGCCAGTTTGTTATTATAGCAGTTCATCCACAGAAACTTCAGGAGAATTTTATAGAACTCTGTAATGAACTCAAAAAGAAAGGTGAAGGGACCAGATAATAAGAAGAGAGATTATCAATGCACATTCCTGGGCCCCATATATCATAATATCTGTGCTAGTGCAAACAATAAAAACATGGGGGATTTTAGTTACAATTTTATGCATAAAAATGAAAAGCCTTCCAACCCCGTCAAGGTAACCCCAGTATGGAAGGTCCTAATAATTTATCTTGGGCCATTTATCTGGGCTGACACTCCCTGCTTGGTTGCATTTTCTTGGGAAGGTTGTCTCCCTGACCTTGCTATGGATTAGTATTAAATGCTATGACTTCCCCCCGACTACTGCCTTTTAACAAGGAGGGAAGAGGCCTCTCATCCAATGCTTAATATTCAAGGCAAAAGACCTCCAATTAAAGGGACGTGTTGGGGATGCTACTACCACATGGAAGCTTGGTCAATCTTCCTGCAGAGAAACTCTGCTACAATATATACACAAAAGGGGGGCAGTGGGAGCACTCCTGTGGCAAAATTACTTTATAACATATAGTGGAAGTGCTACTGATCTGACCAAAACATTAGAACAAACAAGAAAGGAGATGATCAATACACATTCCTGGGCCCGATATATCATAATATCTATGCTAGTGCAAACAGTAAAAACATGGGGGTTTAGTTACAATTTTATGCATAAAAATGAAAAGCCTTAATAATAATAATTCAGCTTTTCTTTATAGAATCAACTCAGATTTTAAGTATATATGTATTTGAATGTTGGGTACCAGTGCCTTTTACAGTTGTACTGTGCAGTTTTCCAATTGCAAGGCTGGTTTGGATTCAAATGAGATCAGTTAAAATAAAACATCATTTCATACAATTGATACAAAAGAGAATATACCTAGCCAATAATTTTTGTTTTTATATCAATTACCTACTAGAGATGTTCAAAACTCTTAACTTACTTTTGGGGGTTCCGAACATATTTTCGAGGGTTTCCAAACCCTTGAAAATGACCTTGTACTTTCAATAACCCTTGAAAATACGATTGGAAACTACTTTCAAGTATCCAGTCGTATTTTTGAGGGCTATTGAAAGTACGAGGTCATTTTCAAGGGTTACCTAAAATAACCCCGTACATGCAGTAACCCTCAAAAATACGATCGGCAGTTCTGAAATCCGAACGGTCAGCTTGGTCCCAACGAAAAGTTCGGATTTTGGAACCAAGCGATTCGGGGTAGGACCAGGGTCCCATCTCTATTACCTACTTATATTTGACGTAATAATGCAATAGTAATAATTTACACCAGCCAACATTAATGGTTTGGTAATAATATATTACACCAGATGTTTGCTTTTGATTCTCAGATTGTGACAAATTATCTCAGTAAATATACATTTATTTGTTAAATTAAATTGTGACATTATAAACGTGGCATTATATATGTAAATGTCACGTTTAATAAGCCTAATATACAGGCTGAGCTGAAAAAAAAATATATTTATGGTGTTTTGACTTATGGTAAGAATTTTCTACAAAATAGTAGAATTTTCAATTGCGAAAACAAAAATCTTGTGTGCAGTTTTGAGTCTCCTACCAATTGTTTTAAAAACCTACAGTACTAACCAATATGAAGCAAGGCGTAGGTGAATGTCAGCTAGAGATACAGAAACCTCATTACTGGTTTTGAACTTGTTATAAATGGGCCATTTTTTTACGCCTAATTGCTTTCATTTATTTATGCGAAAGGCAAGTTGTTTGCAGTGGAGTAAGAATAAATATTGAATCTGTGCAAGTGGAAATGCAATTACCTGATTGGGATGTATGCTAATATTTGTATTTATCCTGCAAACTTAAATGCATGATTTTAATGCAAACTATAAAGTGCATTAATGAAATGTCTGTATTTTAAACAAAGGTTTTTATTTCCTGTTTTTTGTAGCCACATTACAAATTCAGTAGTTTCTTAAACTCTGACTATTCCATTTGTTTCAAACAATCCTTTTACCTGCTTTGATTTTGTGATATATTGTGTCCATAATTTATTTTGCCCCTGTATTTTATTATAGTGTGACCAAGACCTTTGAAGACATCCTGTCTCAGTTAAGATATATTTCTGCTTGCTCTAAATAAATAACTTAATAAACATTTCCATAAGGTTAAAAAGCCAAGCTATGTCGAACACAGTCAAGTTTTTTTTTTTTTCTGATAATTTTTTTTTTACTTTAAAGTGAATGATGATTTAAAAGGCTGGAAGGGCAACATACATACCATTTAGAAATGCTAAGGCTGGGGTATTATATTCATATATCATTTAACCCTCCCAAATTCTTAAATTGAATGTATACAAGTTACCTGTGATTTAGTATATCTAGCTGAATAAACTGTGAGAAAAATGTAGCAATAAAGTTGGGTTCTGGTGGACATTAACTATTATCATTCTGTGTTTGAAACACTTGTTTTAAAGAAAAACTAAACAAAAGGACCCAATGCAGTAAAAGGCTTAGA